>JAPPVO010000019.1:46167591-46418296 GCA_030407325.1 Camellia japonica
TTTTCAAGCCTTGAGCAACTTCAATCAAACGGACGCTGGATCCTCCAAAGCTTGAGGCAAACAGAAAATGAATAGCATGCACAAACAGAGGGCATGTCGTCGGAAACCTTGCCAATGATGGTCGCTGCGGTCACCAGCGTCGGAGAACCGGTAAATCAGGCTCGGGATATCCAACATTCCGTTACAAATCAGAGATCGAGCATCATGAGCGGTGAGTCCACACATTTGCCCTAAGGTTTGGGCATAGCCAAAATTGAGTTGGGGTAAGATTTCCTCGCCGCGCTCGGATTCCATCAAGGCTTGAAAATCTTCGAAAGTTGGACATATCTCTTGACCGCCGAAGCTAAAACCGTGCGTCACTGGGTTCCAAAACCTCGCCGTGGCATGGAGGAAAGGAAGGTGTAGCGGAGTCCGGCTCAGCGTGAATAGTGCATTCAAGCCGAAACCTCGGAAGTTCAACTTTTCCGAGCCATCTAAAGAGGAGGTCCAAGATGTGAGATTTTCTACGAGAAACGCCTCCATTCTTTGTGCAAAGCAGTGATGAAATGAATGAGTCCCAAAGTTGGAGCTTTTATAGAAGATAGGACACTATTCGAGGGACAAGTGTCACAATTTTGGTGGTTGCAGAGAAAAGTGGCCGGCCGGCCACCTATTCTAGCAAGCCGGCCACCTGTGACTCTTCAAAATGCAAAAACTGGCCGCCAGCTCCAAAATGTGGCTGGCCATGCTCCAATATGTGCCATTGGTCCTGTTTTGCCCTCCGGAAGGAAGTTCGAGGCATTTCGATGCATCGGGAATGTCGAAGGTCTCCATTTCTCTCAGTTTCGGATGCGTTCCAGCACCCAGATCGTCTGAAGTACGCATTGTTTTGTCAAGTTTTGCTTATCGAGTTGTAAGTTTTGTCGAGCTGTCGTATTTTGTGTTTTGAGTTGTTACTCTTTGCTTATGCAATTTTGTTAAGTCTTGTTGATCGAGTCGTTAACATTGTTGTATTTTGCTTATCGAGTTGTAAACTTGCTAAGATTCTGTTATTTCTTAGTGAGTCGAGTTGTTTATTTTGTTGCGTCGGTTCATTACCTGACTCGTTGAATACACAGTGCACATTTCCATTCAATCCCATTTTTGTGCAAAATGATGCGATGCGATGCTAAAAGTTAAAAATACAACACCTTTTCAAAAAGCTGTTTCATTCCATCACGTTTTACAACAAATAAAGGTACAAGTTTTACAGAAAATAAAACTGTCTAACAATATGCAAAGTGCTACAAACTACTAGCAAAAAGGAAAATAAAGCAGGAAACAGCAGCATCAATACCCTCGGGAGCGGGAATGAGGGGCCCGCCTCATCATTTTCTACGAGACAACCTCTGCACCACCATCACCATCCGGGTCGGAGCTGTCATCCTCAGGATCCTCCTCAGCCTCGCCTCCACTCCCGAAACCAAGACCGGAATCCCCCTCCTCAGCAGATGTCTCCGACTGACGGTCTGCGACCTCCTCCTCCTCATCCTCGTCAGGCTCCGCCTCTTTAATATGTGCCCTGCGTCTGCGAGAGGACCCTCCTCGAGCTCCTCAGAAAGGCCTGGATGGCCCAGCTCCTCGAAAGGGCCCAAATGGCCCAGCGCCTCGAAAAGGTCCAGACGATCGACCTCCCCGAGAAGGCCCGGGTGGCCCGGCCCGCGGCGGAGCATATACAGGAGGCATCTGAAAGTGAAGAGTTCAATACATCAGTTCAAATATGAAAACCAGATGCAGGTACAGTATGTGAGTGGGGTGTATGTCAGATGTGTTCTACACAAACAACCTATCAATGTAATAGAATGTTCAAAACCAGCGTGTCATCAGAAATATGATAAATGCAAGAAAGATGAACAATACCTGCACACCCATAATGGCCAGCTGTGCCTCCCTCCGCAGGATCATGCCCTCAAATGCGGCCATCACTCCAAGCATCTCATCCACGTACTCAACAGGAGGCTGCAGATACAAATGCAAAACTATCAGTAAAGGAATGAATGTCCAAGTATCCGACTAATAAATCAAAGCTGTAAAGCATACTGGTGGTGAATCAGGATCTCTGACATATCTATGGTCAGGAAGGGGAGGCTCCAGCGAGACTGGTAAGGAGTCCCAAATCGCCAACTCGTCAACTCGGTCGGCATGTCTGGCCACCCAGGATGATGAAGGGTCGGAGGAATCGGGGGAATCGATCCACCCCCACCTCTAGACGTACCAGCCCTGCTGGAGGAAGGAATATCTGTAGCACGAGCCTGACTCGAAGATGGCACATTAGTAGGCCTTAGTGACGGAGTACGCACTCCCGTCAAGGAAGGCATCAGATATACATGGCGATAAGTGGCATAGTCCCCCTCCTCAAGATGTAGCAAAGCATCAGTGCCTAGCATAGCACTAACAACATCCTGGGAAGAGAGCCTATAACAGTCCGCATACTGACTGGGGTGCTGCGGGAGGGTCCTGAGAAGTGTACCCCATACTGACGCAAAAAGCGTTCCCCAGAAACCATGCTCTACCAACCGGTCCTTTGAACAGGATCCTGTACTGGGAGGTGCCCGATCCTCCGGTATACTGAAATCGGAGACCATCACCCAAAGGCGCCCAGGGCTGCCATGTAATCTGCGGATAACCAGTGCATAAACCAATCGGAAATCGGGAATATACGGGGCAGATCAAAAATGAAAAACGGAAGGGACTGAGAGTTCTGAAATACCTCTGTCGTCCGCACAGTGTCAAAATACTTCCGTAGATAAAAGAGAGTCTCTCGGGGTCTCGGCCGGTGCTGGCCCTCGAATACCAATGAGTACGGGATCATGAGGGGCCCTGCCACCAACAACTCTGGGGCTAACGTCGGGAAATATACGTAGACCCATAACTGAAGAAAGCAGTGCAGAATGTAAATACCAAGTGCTGAGGGCAAAATACAGAGTGTAAAGTGCGTTGTGTGTGCAATGTACAAGTAACGAGGAGCAAAAATATAAATCAAGAGGACAGAAAGTACCTCACAGGCTCTCCAATAACCGCCAAGTAAGTCTCCCTGCCCGCGGGAGGTCGCGCTCATGTAGCAGTAAAGGGTAGCCAGGCCAGCGCCACCCCAGTCGTAACGTCCGACCTGTGATAGGTCCACCAGAGCGCTCAACAGATACAGCCCAAC
The DNA here is from genome assembly GCA_030407325.1 of Camellia japonica. Classification (NCBI taxonomy): domain Eukaryota; kingdom Viridiplantae; phylum Streptophyta; class Magnoliopsida; order Ericales; family Theaceae; genus Camellia; species Camellia japonica. The sequence continues at coordinate 46,170,761 of JAPPVO010000019.1, forward strand.
CATGTTCTCTCTATCGGCGAACAGAGTAGTCCCGAAGAGGAACATAAGAAAACCACAGGCATACTGCTCAGCCTCCTCAGGAGTCCCGGGCTCCATCCCCTCCCTCCGAAAATGGGAAGAGAACCAGGTGTATCGGACTCTCCCTAAAGCTCTATCAATAGGCGGGCGGGCCCCCAGCAAATGTATCCAAGCAGCCTCCCATTCGCCCATGTCCTCGTCGTAAGGAATGGGCCAACCTCCTATGTCCAGGCCAGTCAATACAGCAAAATCCAGCGGGGTCATAGTCAAATCCCCAGTGGCGGAAAAATGAAAGGAGTTGGTGGTGTCCCACCATCTCTCCACCAAAGCTGTCATCAGTGTTCTCCTGGCAGGACAGCGCGATAACCCAACGCAGAAGGACCCAAACCCCGCCAAATCAACTAAATCCCGGACAGCCTCCGGGAGCTCAACATACCAATCTCTAGCAGCGGTGGAGCCATATCCCCGCACAGTGCGAGAACCAACCTGCATTCAGAATGAATACATGTGTCAGTATAAAAATGAATGAGTTGTGTGCAAATGAAATGAATGAGCTGTGTGCAAATGAAATGAATAAGCTGTGTGCAAGTAAATAGGCTGCGTGCGAAGTAAAGTAAGCGAACTGTGTGTTCTACTCAAAATCAGTGTGTGCTGCGTGTTCATCTTCAAATGTTTGGGCTGTGTGTTCAGAAGATCCGAGTTAGGGCTGCGTGTTCTACTCAAAATCAGTGTGTGCTGCGTGTTCACCTTCAATTTGGGCTGTGTGTTCAGAAAATCCGAGTTAGGGCTGCGTGTTCTACTCTCAATCAGTGTGTGCTGCGTGTTCACTTGCAATTTGGGCTGTGTGTTCAGAAAATCCGAGTTAGGGCTGCGTGTTCAACTCTCAATCAGTGTGTGCTGCATGTTCACCTTCAATTTGGGCTGTGTGTTCAGAAAATCCGAGTTAGCGAACTGCGTGTTTCTACTCTCAATCAGTGTGTGCCGTGTGTTCACCTCAACAATGAACTGTGTGTTCAACATCAAAATATGGGCTGCGTGTTCATCTCAAATGTTTGGGCTGTGTGTTCAGAAGATCCGAGTTAGGGCTGCGTGTTCTACTCTCAATCAGTGTGTGCCGTGTGTTCACCTCAACAATGAACTGTGTGTTCGACATCAAAATATGGGCTGCGTGTTCATCTCAAATGTTTGGGCCGTGTGTTCAGAAGATCCAAGTTAGGGCTGCGCGTTCTACTCTCAATCAGTGTGTGCCGTGTGTTTACCATCAATCCGAGCTGTGTGTTCAGAAAATCAGAGTTTGGGGCTGCGTGTTCTACTTTTAGTCAGTGTGTGCTGTGTGTTCACCTTCAAATTCGGGCTGTGTGTTCGACAAATCAGTGTTTGAGCCGTGTGTTCAATTCTTAACTAATGTGTGCCGTGCGTTCACAATCAATTAATGAGCCGAGTGTTCAGAAATTCAAGTGTTTAAGCTACATGTTCAGGATACAAACAAAGTACTGTGTCATAGGCTAAACTTTGTGTTCAAGCATGGCAAAGGCACGAAATGCACGAAAAATGCAGAAAACGAAGTAAATACCTCTCGTGCCTCGTGGGAGAGGTGATGCTCTGGCTCCCGCAGAAACAGATCTCCGGGTGCTCACTCATTAAAGTCAGTGAAGTGACGAAAAACAGCCTATGGAAGAACGTGTGCCGGCGGGGCGTACCTCTCGGGAATGAAGGATCGAACCCTCGGAGAGGTAGAGTCATTACATCAAAATCATCCCCGGCACCCGGAGGACCTCCGCCGTGAGGAAAATGACCAGCCATTTCAGAAAATCTGCAAAAGGAGCAAAAATGAGCCAAAATTGGAAAAAGTCAACAAAAGTCAACTCTCGGGAAATGAAAAAGTCAACAAAAGTCAACTCCCGAGAAAATCTTCCAAATGTTGAGACAAACTTACCTCAAGTGGCGAAAATGAGAAAAGAAGCCCCGAAATTAAAATTTAATCGGTTCAAAGTACTTGAAACTGAATGTTTTCGCGAAAACAACTTGCGTGGGGCGTTGAAAAACGCGTATAGAGCTTAGAGCTGAGGGAAAAAATGGTTTGGGAAGCAAGAGGAGAAGATTTCGGACCTGAAGTTATGAGCTCAAAGTGTTTGGGCAAGTGAATATAAAGAAAAGAGGTTGAAAAGACCAAATTCCCCGCGGATTTGGGCAGGTGGCCGGCCGGCCACCTTTTCTGGCTGGCCAGCCATTCTCTTTTTGAAACCTGGCCGGTGGCCTCCCCTGGGAAAGATAACTGGCCGGTGGTGATCCCTAGGTGGGTCCCAAGCTCTCTGCAAATTTTGGGAAGGATTGGAGTTCCCGAGACCTGAAAAAGTTCAAGAAAAGTGCACTTCCTGTCACGAAATCGCTCCGCCGGAACTTCAGCTTCAATTTCTGACATGTGTCTCATCATTATTCATCGAAATCAAGGTGTATCCTTTTTGAACGTATTGTAACCTCTCCGGGAGGTAAATCGGAGGTTGCGATCGAGTCGCCCTCGCCGAAACGCGCATTTCCCTTGCTCGATGTTTCGTAACAAACGGGCACCCTGATTTACGCTTGTTTTGCATTATCATGCACATAACTTGCATTCTCATGAATATACTTGCATTGTCATGCACGTTTTCTTGATATTGCCATACCTCTGTGTTTGAGCATGCGTTGTCACGCACGTTCCTTTCTCGCATTGCGATGCATTCACCCGCCGGCACCGCGTGTGTCAAACTTTCGGAATCACATTGAATATATGTTGTTAATATATTGTGTTTGTTGAGTTTCTCTCTTTGCAGGCACGATATTGTATGTACGGTTCATTTAAAGCTGGTGCGACCAGACGAATTGCGCAGGTATCGTATCTTCTCCGTGTGAGACACGACGAGAATTGAATAAATTCTACGCATTCCTAACTGCATGAAATATAGTTGTTGCTTTGCATTCTTGCTTAAAACTGTTGCATCTATTTGCGAATACTTGCTTCATTACAGCTTGCTGCATTTGCATGATCATTAAGTTACATTTGGCTCTATGCATATCGCTTTGCATTTTGCCCCCCTTGCCTGCGGGCACGCCTGCGGGCATATCTCTGTTCATCTTGTATGATTGTCTAAGTCTTCGGCTTTGTCAAAAATGGGTCGTCTCTGGGCTTTGACATTCACTCCCGTCACTTGTGACTTCCGAGTTCTGTCAAAGAAGGGCAACTGTAGACACCCCATTTTTGACTGACCTTAAGACTCAGACGTCACCGATTGAGCGCTCGATGATGTTGCATATTGTGCTCGTTCAGAAGTCTCAGAGTCTCGGCCGTGAGCCTTGCCTCCGGACTTCCGGGCACTTTCTGTACTTTGCCTCGGTTTGCGAACTAGACTCGATTTTCTCTGTTTCTTTTCCCTGAGGGGAGGGAGAGGTCTAGTAGACCATCTCTCAGTGGCCGTAGGCTACATTTCGTGGTCGTAGGCCATTTTTCCCATTTCGGAGCCCGGTTCTCGATTTTCGGAGCCGTCAGGCTGTGTGCCTCGGTTCGGGACCGCCTAACCACCTCCGTTTGCCCCGGTTTTTGGCATGCATCTTATTTACTCCCTTTCGAGGGACACTGTGGTGTGAGAGACCCACTTCGTGGTCGAATACCACTCCCAGTGCCTGACAGGCAGTTTTCGGGGCCCCGAACTGCGCGTTCTGGCCCCTGAACATTCATTTTGCATCAGTTTTCGTTCATTTTTGGCAGGTACCTCTGTTTCATCACCAGGAAGGTCATAGAAGGGTGGGAGGCCAGTAATTGTGTCAGCAACCAGTTATATTCCTCCGTCGCCCTCCGACGCCCGTTTTTCTCAATTCCAAGCCAATGTTGACCACCCTAGGGTCACTTTCTTCAATCCTAACCCACATATTTGTGTTGTAGACATCTGGGAGGACACAAATATTATATGTCCGGCCATTAATTCCACTTGAACCTTTTGAACCCCTTTGAAAAATGGCTTGTTCTCTCTCCTGTTTTACAGTTGCCAGTTTTGAACCACAAGGTTGTGTTGAGGACACCTGGGAGGCCACTAATATCTGGTGGCCGGCCACTAATCCTCTTTGGCCTTTTTAACCCTTGGCCGGCCGGCCGGCCACCTGCAGCTCCAATAGTTGGCCGGCCATGATCCTTACAGGGAGTACATTACAGCTGTGCATTGTTTTTCCCTCCAAAACCTGTATCCGGAGGGAACTTTTTTGGAGGGAAACTTGGAGTGATTTCCCTCCATTTTTCCCCCTCTTTCTCCCCCTCTTTGGTCCATATAACCAGCTGCAAAAACCTGGTTTTAGGGTTACAAAAAATCCCTAAGAGCTTTGCATACACATCTCCCTCTTCCTCTCTTCCAAACCCTCAAAATCTTCCAAGTTCTACACCCTTTCTTCATCACCACCTAGCACACCACCACTACTCCATTTCCAGCAGCTTGGGGAGTTTTTAGAGGCTAGGAGGCAGCATTTCTCAAGCCAAAAGGGAGCCAAGGATTGGTCTACAAGGGTAAGTTGTCATTTCCCTCTTTTGAGCTCAATTTTGCAACATTTCTTAGCCCTATTTGCTTGCTGTTTTGAGCTCCGACCAAAACTGAAAAAGGTCATTTTTTTGAGCTCATTTTCTTGTTTCATTAAGGGTCTTACCTGTTTGGGACCCCCACCTTACACTTGCTTCATTATCCTCTTGAATGCCATTTTCTTGCATGATATTTTTAGCTTATGTGTAATCTGTTTTGGAGTCTGATGTAAACTTTAAATAGGCATATTTTGAGCCCCTCTTCAACATTGAAGAAGGGCTCAACACTGTTGGGGACCTCCATGTATCACTTGCCTTTGTACCCCTCTTTGGTCCCCATTTTTGCATGATTTATTAGCTTATTAAGATTCTGTTTTTGGACCTTGGTCAGAACTGAAAATGACCCTATTTTGACCCCCTCTACATGTTTCATCAAGGGTCCATGGTTGTTTGAGACATCCTTTTTGTACTTCATGTTATAGCTCTCTTATGGCCTTAATCTTGCATTGCATTTTGAGCATGTTTGTATACTGATTTGGGCTTGATCATCTACTGTAAAATGCCATATTTTGGGATCCTCTTAAACATTGTTGAAGGTCCCTCATTTTTTGAGACCCCCATATATCAGTTACTTCTTTGCCCCTTTGTTGGCCCATTTCTTGCATGAATTGTTTTCCATACTTGTATCTGTTTTTGGGGCTTGTCATCTACTGAAAAACATCATATTTTTTGCCCCTCTTCAATGTTGTAGAAGGCCCCTTTCCTGTTTGGGGCCAGAAGCTGTGAGTTGCTTCATCACCCTGCTTGCGGGCCCATTTTTGCATGCTAATTTAGTCCCATGTGTGCTCACTGTCTTGCCATGCTTTGTACTGTATAAATGCTTATTTTGGGGCTGCCTTGCTTCTTATTTTACACTTCATGTCCAAATTATGCATGCTTTGTATAGCTGTAGGCCATTTCATGCACCAAAATCCATGTTTCGGGGTCATTCCATGCATCGGGTTTCATTTTACCGGGTTTCGGGGCTTCTTCCCCCCTCATTTTTCTACTGATTTTTGCATGTTTGCATATCATATTCCATGTCTTTGCCATGTCTCATTAGAGTGGCATTTCGGTGCCTGAGGGTCGGTCCTTGGTTTGCGTGCACGCGTGCACGCATTTCGAGTTATCTTGTTTTCATCTGATGGCCTCCTATGTGGGTGTGGCTGAGGCTCTCTCATGTTGGTGTAAGCCCATTATGCATTGCGTATGCCATTTCATCCATAGCATTGTGTATGCTCGGTTGTGTATTACCTCGTGCATCGTGTTTGTCATTTCATAGCATTGCGCATGCTAGGTTGCATATTAGTTGCATTGCACGCATATCATGCATATCGCATTGTGTTCGGGATAGGAGTTAGCCCGGGCATGGGAAACGAGGTGCGTTCCGTACTCCGAGTGACGAAACGTGTCTCAATTTCCAAGTCACCGACACTCCGGATCGTCCATGATGGAGTTAGGTTTTGTTGTGTCTTCATGTGCATTCATTCTATATTAAATTGTGCAATTCGGCTCCTCGGCCATCATGCATCGAGATGCGTGATTGGTGGCACGAGGATCGAGACATGCATACATTTGTGAAAATACATTGCTATGCTCCTTTCCTGCTCTCTGTTGCAGCATATCAAGAATTAGCAACTTTTCGGAGCTTGGCACGCATTTCAAGAACAGGTGCAAACAGAGACTAATTGGGGCATCGTCATGGATTTCCGCACCAAGGCAGCCCAAACATACATCATTCATCAGAATCAAGGCAGTCCCTGGCTTGCATGCCAGATTTACAGCTTTCTTAGTTAATTTGTTAATTAATTAGGGATTTGTATATTATTTAGACTGTATTATTTGGACTGTACTATTATTTCATTCGGGACTGTATATTTATTCGGACCCTCTGCGCGAGGGCATAATTGTAATAAGTGTGGGTGAGTGTGATGTATGTCTTCCAACCCCACGTCTTTCTTCCCTTTTATTTACCTGCTTATGATGGTTAGATTAGGGCATATTTCAATTAGCATACAGTATGACAGCATGTTTGCATCATTCATCTGTTTTGCATGCACCGGGCTCGGCGCACCATACAAACTGCATTTGTATTTCAATTGCAAGTTGAATACCTGTTAGTTGTAGGATCTCATATGCCATGTTTAGAATAGCCGAGCCTGCTATAGTTTGCATCTTTGCATGTGTTGCATTAGGCAATTCTGTGTATCTAAGATCATGCATGGATTTCTAACGAGCTTCTGTTTTGGCTTGGAGTACTCGGTGAGTTTTATGCTTTAGCATCCTTGCATGCATGTGAGTGTTGCCATGAATAGCATGCTTACCATGAGGCTATGTGCTTATGTGATATAACTGCCTTGAATGCCTGTGGGTGGAGGTTGAGTTACTTGAAGTGGAACAAATCATTGACTGTTTGTTTTAAGCCCACTAGATAGTGGCAAAATCATGTTTTTCTAAGCCCACCCGAGGGTGGCAAATCCACGTCTTAGCCTACCTGCGGGTAGCACCATCAAACCATTTTCACAAACAAACATGAAGTGTTTTGTTCTAATTCAGGCGATCCAGTCTATACTTGTATGCTGTGCGCATCACATAGTAACCTAGGCTAATAACCGGAGTAAGAACATACAATATTTTCAAAAACAGATATCATGGTTAGTAGAGGCCGGTCTTTGACCGGGCGAGCGGGGGTGCTCACGAAGTGACCTTCCCAATCGTACCCAAGTTCCCGAGCCGAGGCAACTTTGGTGATGACGGACACGTGGCCTTTGGCACCGAGTCAGGTTTCCTAAATTTCCATTAAAAACATTTAGGTGGTAACTCTGTATCTGGCGAAGCAGTCCATGTTTGGCACTTCTTTTCAAAAAATCTGTTTTTCTCAAAAACGATTTGCCGGATTTGGACTCTTTGGTTCAAGATTAAGAACCGTGACATTTGAGTCCTTGAACTGTAGTAGACCCAATATCGAACCAGAACGGGGGGGACTCGCACTCCTTCCCCGGGATGCGTTCGGGGACGTCTACAGCTCCTTGCCTTCTTCATTGTCTTGGGTCAAGAAAGCTCCCAATGAATCTTCTGCTGCGGCTATGTACAACTTCAAGGGTTTGTCACCCTTTGGTGGCATCAGCACTGGAGAATTGGCCAAGTAGGCTTTGATTCCTTCGAAAGCAATTTGATGCTCTGCTGTCCACACAAATTCCTCTTCATCTTTTAGCTTTAACAAGGAAGAAAATACTTTAGTTTTCCTTGCAGTGTTAGAAATGAATCTTCGAAGAAAATTAACCTGCCCAAGGAACCTTTGTAATTCTTTCTTACTTGATGGAGGTCTGGCTTTAATGATGGCCTTGGCTTTATTCTGGTCAATCTGTATTCCTTTTTTGTGCACTACATAACCCAAGAAATTTCCAGATGATACACCAAAAGCACACTTAAGAGGATTGAGTTTCAACTTGAACTTCCTCATTTTTTCAAAAGCTGTTTCTAAATGAAACAGATGTTCCTCCATGGATTGGGATTTTACTACAATGTCATCAATATAACACTCTAAATACCCTCCAATGAGTTCATGAAAGATAGTGTTCATAGCCCTCTGATATGTAGCCCCAGCATTCTTTAAGCCAAATGGCATTTTAACCCATTCGAAGGTGCCAATATTCGCAGGACATCTAAATGCTGTTTTGTGGACATCCTCCTCTGCAATGCGGATTTGGTTATAACCATAGTGCCCATCCATCATTGATAAAATTTGATGCCCTACTGAACTGTCTACCAGCAAATCTACTATAGGCATAGGGTACTCATCTTTTGGAGTTGCTAGATTTAAGTTTCTGAAATCAATGCATACTCTCATTTTGCCATTCTTCTTAACTACAGGCACAATATTAGATAGCCATTCAACATACCTGGCTGTCCTAATAAAGCCTGCCTTGAGTAGTCTAAGAATCTCCTCCTTAACTTTCTGAATCACTTCTGGACTCATTCTTCTTGGTTTTTGTTTGTATGGCTTGAAGTTAGGCTTCATAGGGAGCCTATGTTCCACTAATGATCTATCCAATCCTGGTAGTTCATTATAAGACCATGCAAAGCAATCTTTGTATTTCTTCAGGACAACCAACAACTGATCCCTGTCAAGAGCATTCAACCAAGCACTTATATAGGTAGGCTATTGCATAGAACCTTCCCCTGAATTTACTTCTTCTAAGGGGTCTTGTGTCTGAGAACTTACTGAAGCTTCTTCTTTGATTTCTTCTAGCTTCGAAGCAATTTCCTTGCTTTGTTCTGCTCCAGGTTCTTTAATTCAACATCCTTGCCCTCCTCCTCATAGACAAAGTCTGTCCACAGAGCTTCCTCTTCCTGTATCTCCTGGACTTTTGTTTCAATGTCCAATGCACAGTATTTGCCAAGGGTCAAAACTCTGACCTGTTGTTGTTCCTGTTTGCAGCCAATTATTATGGCTTCTCTCTCTTGCTCCTGTACTTTCTGGACTATTGATTTTACATCCAATGTTAAGAATTTAATTAGAGCCAAAGACTTGGCTTCTTGTGCTTCATCTCTTTCCTACAACCAGGCATCATTGTCATCCTTAACGACAATCTCTTCATCAGCACTCTCTTGGACTAAGTGCTTCAGGTGTGTCACTTCCTCATCAGCCGTCACTTCGGCTGAGCTATCAGCTTTCCTCAATATACTGAGTGGTGTCACTCCCTCAATATACAACTTGGCCTCTGTAAAGTCTGCACAGGCTATGAAGGGTTGAGGATCTGCATCAATGTTCCTCTGTCTCTCCATTGCCCAAAGCCATCATTATTTTCTGATGTAAAGAGGAAGACACACATTTGTTAGTGTGGATCCAATCTCTCCCAAGTAAAGCATTGTATTTAGCATTACTGTCGATTACGAAGAATGCTGCCATGCAGTCCTGGTTCCCACACTCAAGTTAATGGGTAGAATCCCCTGAGCCATCTGTTTGTCTCCAGCAAGCCAGCAATGGTTGTGCTGGTTGGGATCAACCTGGGATTCTTTTTCCCTAGTTTCTTCAAAGAAGATTTCGGTAGTAAGTTCACTGCTGCCCATTATCTATCAGGACTCTGTTCAATTGTATCCCATCGAAGAAAGCCTTGATGTACAAAGGCTTGACATGTTGTGTCATAGAGTTCGAAGGATACTCAAAAGGATATGAGAGGTTGATGCTCACCTCTTCTTCACTCTCATATTCAGTCTCCATGGGGTAGCCATTCCTGAATCATTCTGTACCATACTCACTTGTGATTCTTCACTAGAGACTGGAATCAGATCAATTTCTTGACCATCTTGGTCCTCATCTCCAGCTTGGAACTCATGAGGTAGTATATGTACCATATTGACTGATACTAGAGGAAATGAGCCAAACTGGATGGCTGGCTGTGCCTGTTTCCCCTCTTGGCTACCTTGGTCAGTTACCTCAGAAGCATCCTATATGTGCATTCTGGCACTTCATGCTAACAGGTTCCTTCGAATGGTTTTTCTCAGCTGGTTTTTCAACCAAAAATGTTTTGCTCAGCCATGAAGGCTTCGAACATTTTTCCTCCACCATTTCTTTCTTTTGGCTTATGCCAATTTCTTTTCTATCTCGCTACCACTCTCCATCAGAGCTTTCTCCAATCCTGCTAAGCTAGCCTTCTCTTGGCTTTTAGTTCAAAATGAACCTTGGCCAACTGTTCTCTGCTACAACCTATCTTGTTTTGTGAGTTGGCTTTGGAGTATGGTCTGATTTTGGACTCTTCTTTCCTTCTGTCCGGACCAAGAAGAGCTCTCTCTACTTTCTTTCAGGTCTTGCTGGTACTGAGTGTACCTGCGCTGAATCTTTCTCCTTTGTGATCTCGAAATGACTGGGATCATATCTGGTTCCTTTGTCTTTGGGTGTTTAAGTAATACCCAATTGTTCGGAGCCACCAAAGGAGGCTTAACCATCCTTCCTTGGTTTCCAACATCTCTTTAGGTAGGCACTTCCCTAGGTTTGTTCTGCATCACAAACCAATCTGGAACCCTAGGTACCCACAAACTTACTGACCTAGATGTTGAACTGCCTTTTTCTTCCTTCGAAGCCATCTTCGAAGCTGGCTGTGAAGGCAATTGCTTGGCCCTGACCTCAAGTTTCGAGCCTGATTCAGGCCTTCGAGGAAGGTGGCCATTTTCTGTCTTGCGTAAGGTTGGTCTAGGAGGCCAATCTCTGGCTTTGATTCCAAAACTTGAACTCTTCTCCAACCTTCTTTCAGAATGACTGTTCTCCATTCTATAATAATTAGGTGGCCTAGACTCATACAAGGGCCTCTTGCCTTTAGCATGCATTCTATCAACTGCTGGTTCAACTACCAATGGCTGCTGCCTAACACTAGTCGGATACGGTCTTTTGTTGTAAGCATTGGTTGGTTTAGGACGTCTTGGCACATCCCTGTAATATTGTTTCCCATCAATTGGAAGCCCTTTCAATCACTTATAACTCAGTCTGCACCTGGGACACATCCTTTGCATTACTGCTGCCTCTAAGGAATCATCATCCAGTGCTTCTTCATCAGAGTCTTCCCTCTGGTGTGAGAAACCTTGTCCAATAGCTGGTGGGTTTCTAGTGTCCTTGTTGATGGTCGTCTATGCATCTGCACATTGACTTCGTCCAACTCTGTCAAGGATAAGTTCTGGAAATTGACATAATGACATTGGCTGCCACCTCTCCAATTTCTGGAAATGGTTTGCTGTCGATCCCCATAGCCTTTTCTGCTTTGGCTGGGAATTTCAAACTTCCTTTCCGAATTTGTTCTTAGATCATGTCTCGAAAAACAATGCAGTTTTTAGTCGAGTGAGACCAAGAGTTATGCCATTTACAGTATACTTTTCCCTTAAGTTCATCTGGAGATGGAAGTTTTACTCCTTTTGGTAACTTAAGGAAGTTGGCCGTAAGCAAATGATCAAAAATGTCATCTGCTTTTGTTAAATCGAAAGAGTACTTCCTGTGAAGGTCTTTCTTTTTAAACTGCTGGTCAATTGTTGTATCCTTATGAACTAATGCCTCACAGATCACAGGTTCTTTGCCCACAATCTCTGCTGCATCGATCTCATAATTAGGATCTCTATAGTATGTCTTGTATGATGCATTATTTCGATCTTGTTCCTCTTCTAGTAATGCTTCATATCTAGACACCTTATAGGTTAGTTCCACCAAATCTCTGAATTCAGTTGAGTCAAACTTCTTTCGAAGCCTAAACTCTAAGCCATTTTGAGCCAATCTTACAAATTCTGGCTCTGGCAGGATGACTCTACATTTATTTCGAGCCCTTTTAAATCTGGCAATAAACTGAGTAGCCTTTTCTTCAGGCCTTTGACTCAACCTCGCCAAGTCTACCATGGAAACCTCTAGCTCCGATTGGAAGAATTGGGCATGAAATGCCTCTTCCATTTGTTGCCAAGTTTGAATGGAGCCAGGTGTAAGGTTGATATACCATACAAATGCTCTCCCAGTTAGAGAATTTGGGAATAATCTCAGTTTCATATAGTCATGATTAGTAAATTCACCGCATTGAGCAGCAAACCTAGCAACATGCTCTATTGTTGTTTGGTTTCCACTCCCATAAAAAAGGGTAAAATCTGGTATCCTGAACCCCCTTGGGTATTCATGTACCCTATCCACCCATTCTGGGTATGGTTTTCTGTACACAGGAGTCTGGACCCCCCGAGCCATCGGTCCACGCATCTCCCTAACAATATCAGCAATTTGGTCCCTAGGGACCATATTTTGTGCCTGCTGAACCACTACTGGAGGGACAAACACAGGATTTGGTGGACAAACTTGTGCTTGTGGTCCTCTCTGTCCATAAGGTGGTACATTTGGGACTGGTTGTCCCCGTGGTGCAGGTTGCTGTTGGGGGTGTGGGTAACCCCTTTGAGCCTGTCCTGCGAAGGGACCTGCGAAAGGTGCTGGAACAGGTGTTGTGTCCCTTCCATTTGTGGGAAAACCTTCCAACCCCCCAAGTATAAATTCGAATAAGGGATTATTATACCCCCTAGTGCCAAGTATGGCTTCGAACATGGGATTTGTGACCATTCTTATGTCAGTTTCTTGTACTGGGCCAGATCCACCAACTTGCATGGCTTTATTATTGAGTACTGAGGCATTTTGACCTGCTATAGGCCTCAAAATGGGTTCATACCAAGACTGAGGTGATGGTCTTTCATAGTTTTGATTACTATTTTGACCATTAAAATGTCCATTAACTTGCATAGGCTGTTTATCTCTAGCCAATCTTTGCTGAGGGACATTTGAAACTTCCTCTATGTGTCTTGCATTGTTAGTTGGTATTCATTCGATCCAAAAAGGATGTTGTCCACCTTTCCATTGTGTTCATTAATTGTTGTCCCATGGCATCTACTAAGCCATCCCATGGATTTGTTGGCTGAGTAGATGGAACAGTGGATGGTCCAATTCCTTGGTTTCGTCCAATATTATGAACATATGGTTCTTGTCCTGAAGTACTGGTCTGTTCGACCATAGGTTCTGATAACATGGGAGTTTCCACAGGATATGTTACCACATTATTCTCTGGATTAGGTATTTCTACCTCTCCTTCTACGCCTTCTTCCAAGCGTTCATTTTCTCATTGTCTTCTCCGTCTAGCCATTTCAATTAGTCCCACTGGGCGTGCCAAAAATATATGTTGGCTTTTTGGCTGTCGAGGGTTATATTTGTAAATGCGAGCATACCAGCAAGGATCAATCAGTCCTTATAGAAATTTTAATTGCCAACCAATTATCAGACGATTGTGTTTTAGTTCTTTCAGCCTCAATGAAGAGGACTTTTACTGGTTGCTTGACTTAGGAGAAATTAAGCAAAATAACAATTAAATGAAGAGCAATTGAAGTATTTCGTTAGAATGAAAACTTACAATAGTCCAAACTCAGCCTCGTAGAGGTTTACAGCGACAATCTACTTGAAACTACTCCTATGAACGAAGTGCAGTGCAGCAATTTAAAGTGCAGGAATGTAAAGAATAGGTATTTAAAATGCAGGAAATGTTAAAGACTGGAAATGTAAAAACTGGAAAAGAAAATATGAAGTAAATGACTGGTTTGTTGGATCTGAGTCTGGGGCTTTTTTCTGGGGGCTTCCCTGCTATTTATACTCCTCAAGGATGACCATCGAACTGCACTTCAAACCGTCGAACAGCTCCTCCATGATCGCTGATCATGTTGCCTTATAAGTAGTCCACTACGCCATCACTTGCAGTTGGGCTTCCCTCCTATATTTGAATTTGAATGTGAGTAACCGTTGAAGCCACGTCACCTTGCATCTCTTTACTGATCCAATGCTACTCAGATCACGTGAAAACTAATATTAACTGCCACGTGTACGATCAGGATCGAAGACTTGAATAGTCTTCCTATATTACCCTTATTCTGCCACGTGTCGATTTGTAACTGGCTTTTACAAAATATGTAGCCAACAAATAGTATGTATGATACATAGAATATATAGCTACTATAATTGAATATTATGTTTGAATATGGAAATTAGAATAAGAATTGAAATATAAATTATTTTGACTATAGGAATCTTACCTTGTGTACATTTTTTCCATTATAAGAATTTTACCCCATATATATTATTTTTTAAATTGTATAATAAATATAATATAATATGTATGATAAATAGAATATTATGTTTAACAATTTATTCCTAAGATCTCTTTAGTACACAAGCAATGCCTATGACCTTCTTTTTCAATTTTTTAGTAGTTCAAATTCAGTAGAATAAGGAATCCAATGCTTAGCATGATCTCTCTTCGGAATTGGCTAGTTTTCATTGATTTATAGGCTGCGGAGGTGATCACTTTTGATGTTTAATTTTTTTCTGACTAGTTCAACAAACTCAGAAGACCAAGGAATCCAATGCTATAGCTTGATGGCTTAGGACTAAGAAAAAGCAAAACTACGAATCATTTTGTCTGCTTTTCTGTTTTTGGACTAGTGTGGGAACTATTTGTATAATATATGAGAAGTTATTTCATACTACTATTAGAGCCTTGTATAATGTCTTTAAGATTGTGTTTGGTTGAAGAATTTGGAAAGAAATTTAAAAAGGAAAAGAAAAAGAAAAAATATAGGTAAAACATGAATAAAATATATTTATATTTTCATCTGATTTCACACATATTTTTCTTTTTCGTTTCCTAAATTATTTCCCAAATCTTCTAAGCAAATACAGCGTAAGAGTCATACGATTACGTGAGATTCATTTCTAAATTCAACGATCCTTGTGATCTTGTGGTTCTTGGGGACATTGACTCAATGCCCCAGTAACACACAATAATTTTTTATAATATATATAGATATGTTCTGTAATTGGACTAGAAGTATATCAACCAGTGTTAATAATAATTTACCCATGTCTCATTGTATTGGGAATTAGGGCTGGGCACAGAACCCACCCACCCACACAAATCGCCCGACCCTACCCTACCAGCAGCCTTTTGGGCGGTTTCGATATAGGTAGTGGGCGAGTGCGGGTCAAGGATTCTGCCAAAAATCGAGTTCGGGTCGGGTTGCGGTTCTGACCCTACCCAAACCGCAACCCACGTATTAATATATATATAAATAAATAAACCCTTTATTTATTTAGGTAAGCTTTGGATGCCTCTCAACCCTCTTTCAAACACTCACCCCCCTTTCTATCTCTCTTTCTCTCAGAGCAGTGTCGCTTTCCTTACCACCGGCGTCAGCGACGTCGCTTCCATCACCGCCAAGGTCAGCGGCGTCTCCTCAGATCGTCACTGGGAATAGATCGTCGCAGTAGTCCATTCAATTTTGATAGTTGAATAGTCTCTCTCCTCTTCCATTTCGATCAGCGAACAAATTTCAGCGGTGATAGCAGATCTCGTTGGTAGCGTTCCAGAAGTTCCCTCTCTCCTCCTTCGGCATCGTCTCTCTTTTCCCAACTGCCACAGACAGTGTTCGTGGTGGTGTCCAACCGACGATCCTCGTCGCCGAGAAGAGAGGGGTGAGAAAACGGCGATTGGTGGTGGCGGCGGCTGCGTTTGGTGGAAGAGACGGTGATGGGGTGGGGGGGTTCTAGCTTGTCAATGATTCTCTTGACTTGGATCAGGCTCCTCGCGAAGAACAAGCCACTGCCGATTCTGGATCTGAAACCTTAATTGCCTCTCTACTTCTCTACTCTCATTATCTCCTCTCTCTTTGGTTTGTTTGTTTGGATTAACAGTTACTACCTTTGCCGCCGCTGCTCCGGTGCCGTGATTCATAGATCTCGATCTCCTTTGTCTTTGGTTTGTTGGTTTGTTTATTTGTTGAAACTCCACTCTTAAATTTTATTTCATTGATATTTGTAAGGTTTTGATGGTTGTGCATATGAATCGAGATGAACTTACTAGATGGTGGAAAAATTGCAATTGTTGTAATTTGCACCCTTCAATAACTTCATGTGATGCACACGGATTCATATTTGATAATCTTAATCTATTGATGTTGAGATGTAGCAAGGCAGCAGGGGATGAAGATGTGAGGTTCAAAGTCAGATGTAGGGCTAAGATCTGTTAAAATATATGAATATTTGTTTTAATTTTTTTTTATTTAAGATTTAAATTTTTGTGTTGTTTTTGATCTTGACTCTTGAGGAAGGAGATGTTGTTGCTAAATTTAAACATATAGATTTCAAACATAGATTTGGATTATGGATGGATGGAGATTGATTTTAGTGTGAATTTTAATGTTGTTTTAGTTTGTAATTAGTTTTATCAATTATTTTTGTATTTTGGAAGAATGTAAAATTTATTATATGGGCATTTATGTTATCATGAAATTTAATTTATAACTTTTCCATAAATAATAAAAAAAAGTGCTTAAAAAGTAGCCCAACATGTCAAATTTATTCAAATTAATATCATAACTAAGCCCAATTAAAAAAAAAACCCAAATCGCAAACCGAACCGCACCCGCCCGCACAATCAACTGACCCACCCGCACAAACCGCGAACCGCACCGCGGGCGGTTGCGGGTCAGTTTTCTTCAACCCACACGTGTGCGGGTCGGGTCGGTTTTGACCCGCACCCGGCCAAAACCGACCCGCGATCAGCCCTATTGGGAATACATTTCAGACCTACCATGTCATGAAAAGTAGTAAAATATACAGGTCAGCTTGTCTCAAGTTGAGATTAAAGCTTCGTTTGGGAACAAGCTATTTTAGTAACTTTTTGACTAAAATGTAAAGAAAAAAAACCTAGTTGTTTAGGATAAACTTTTTGACTTTTTACGAAAATATGTGAAATAAAATAAGATAAATAATGAGAAGGGAGTAAAATGACCGAAATGGCCTTATAGCATGTCAGAATACCTGTTGCTGCGTCAGTAGCCTCTGCAAATTGTTGGATGTGAAATTCGCTTGACATAAAGGCTACGGAAAAAGAAACCCTCTTGGATGTGCTGTAATGTTTAAGCATTTCGAAAAATTGTATTACAACGGTCAAATTATATTACACGTGGCACGTAAAATTATGTAAATATTATAATATTATGTAAATATTATACAACGGTCAAATTGAAGATTTCTTTTGCAAAACATCACATTTTACATGGAAAATAAAATTTTTAAAAAATTCAACAAAATATGAAAGGGTTTGGGAACTTGGCTTTTTAGTTTTTTTTATTTTTTTATTTTTTTAGTACACCACAATTGTCTTACAAAACCCAAAAAAATAAATCCCTCACAAAATATTACATCAAATCCCATACTTATTTTAAATTTTCTGTCACAAACATCACATCCAACCACAAAAAGAAACCTCTCTATCTTCCCAAACACAAAGGGTCTGTTTGATGTGCCGTTTTGTAACACATACGTGTTCATTTTTCTGATTATATTTATAAAAATTTAAACAACTCAAATATGAACTTGTATGGTAAATTTCAATTACATAAATCAGTGGTCTCTGTTTATAAATTTGGCCACAAAATATAAACTTAAAAAATGTGTATCCGTTTTGAGTTTTGAGTTTTGAGTTTTTCTTTTTTTTTACCACCCAACACTAGCCACCACTCGCCATCATTTTCTACCACCGTTTTCTGCCACCCACCTGCTACCACCGCCCACTACCCGCCACCACCACCCACATGCCCCCCGCTACCCACGTGCCACCCCCTCGCCCCACCACCCACCCCTCGCCACCACCACCACCACCACCCACCTACCACCCCCTCACCGCCACCACCCACCCCTCGCCACCACCCACCACCACCCACCCCTCGCCACCACCACCACCCACCACCCACCTGCCAACACTACCCACCACCCGCCACCACCACCTATCACCCACCTGCCACCACTACCAGCCACCCGCCATTACCACCTGCTACCATAACCACTCACCCCTCGCCACCACCACTACCACCACCACCACGACTACCCACCACCCGCCACCCACCACCCACATGCCACGACCACCCGCCACCCACCACCCGCCACTTACATTTAATTTTGTTTTGTGGATAATTTATTTTCATTTTTTTTTTCAAGTAATGTTTTTCTCAAATAAATTTATTTGTAATTTTTTTTTTTCAAATATCTATTTTCCCAATTAACCTTTTTTATCAAATATTTTTTTCCCGAACTAATCTTTTTAAATTATTTTTGTTATTAATTTTTTCAATTTCTTTTTCAAATAAGTATTCCGAATTAGTTTTTGACGCGCTTATTATTTTTGTCCAATTAAATTAGTTATTCAATTCATTTTGAAATTACTTTTTTGTCAATTATAAGGTGGGTGATCACAGAGTCATAAATAATGAAAATAAATCTAAAAATATTTGGAAAAAAAAAATAACAATGTGATTGCTAACCATTTATAATTGCTTGCTAACCATTTATTTATTCAATTATTTTTTAAATTACTTTCTCGTCAATTATTTTTTTATATTGTCATAAATTATGAAAATAAATATAAAAAAAATATTTCGAAAAGAAATGCAACCTCATTGCTAACCATGTATAAACATGACCCAATAACATACACGTTACAAAAATAATGTCGTAATAATCAAACCGTAAAGTAAGCAACTTCAAATGATAAATCGCATTAAAATCATAACGAACTAATATTCAATAAGAAATTCAAAACATACATGTTCATACATAATTGCTAACCAAGTATGTACATAAATAAAAGTCTGCAATTAATTTCCACACAACATTGTGATGCCATGCATTAAATAAGATGTCCACCTAACCAGCATTTCGCCAAATTGCAACCAACTCTGCCCTGATACGCGCCCGCAACTGCGCCATCTCAACGTCATCATCTCCAGGCATCATTGCGTCGTCAAGGGCAGCCAAATCGTCCCGGTCACACATGTCCGGATATCGATACTCGGGCGCATTGCTGACTGCAACAATAATCTTATCGTCCACACTGTTTCTGCGTATGAAATTATGTAAAGCCATGGATGCTGCAACCAATGGCACCTGCACTTTACGGAAATCAAAGCGAGGCATATCTTTTAGAAATCTCCACCTCATCTTCCATGCGCCAAATATACGCTCAATCACGCTTCGCAAAGATGAGTGAGCGCGGTTGAACAATTCATCACGGTTCCGTGGATTATGCCTTTGAAAGTCCGGTTGGTGGTATCTGTTGCCTTTGTATGGTGCCAAAAAGCCCTTTTTGTTGCTGTATCCACTATCCACAAGGTAATAGCGACCTGTGAAAGTGCACATGTAAAGTACATAATACTCGTTATCAATGTTCACATGAAACGGCACTTCCACCGTACATTTTTCTTTTACATAACCCATAACCAACAAAACGAACATAACAATACTAGTTTATCATGGGAATATACTGATATAAAATAAATAGATACATTTTGACATATATATTACTGAGGTTAATTAAGTATTGCATATAATGATGGACACTGCCTTTATGTTGAGCTTGTTTGAGCAATTTTTCATAGCAATGATGGAATATAGTCACACATTGCCTATTACTATCTTTAATTCGTTATTTACGTGCAGATCTTTACCAAAAAAGAATTATGCAAAATTGTAGTGCGGATCCAGATGTTCGTACCGTCCGTTGCAGTTGGAAAATTGTATTGTGGATCCTCCGTTACGTTGCTTAAAACCCGGCTGTCGTGCATGCTGCCCTCCCACCCGCACGACACAAACACAAAGCACATATTGAAATCATATACCGCCAAAATATTCTGGGTGTGACACCCCTTTCGGCTGAAATATGGGGCTGCTTCGGACTCCTTTATGCATGCCGGTACATGTGTCCCATCCAATGCACCTAAGCAATCCTATACATGAACCGAAAAATTTGCACTTAGAAAACAGTACCGACCATGCTTTTTCAAATAAATTTGAATAACATTACAAATCTTTTCCCACACCTTGAATGGCAGATACTGGCGTTGAGATTGCAAAGTAGGATGCCTATGCGTTTGGAAATTAGCAGGGGGCCTGCAGTGAACGACCGTGAATTTTTTCATTGCTTTCAGGACGGTATGAAAATGCCGTGAAATAGTTTCACCGGAATGTTGGAAGCGTTCCTGTAAGTCCCGGTTGTGCTTGTTTTTAAGCACATGAATAAATATTGCAACACTCTCCTCGACGTGCAAGCCATGCGGCCACTCGGGTATACGCAACCTGAAGTCATTTACCAATGTTGTACATAACCGAAGGAAGACCTGTTTCGGCATGCACAATTCGTACCGGAAGCGGCCATTGTGACCCTCAAATAATTCGGTAATCCATGCCCTACCCGACAATATGGAAGTACGACATGGAACTTTGAGGACGTACGCCTTGTAGTACTCAGTTGCAATTTTGTATGCTTCAACGTAATTTAAATTTATCTGCTGATGCCACTGTCTTGCAAGATCTGCGACCCCTTTTAGCATTTCATCCATCTGTGGTTCATGGTCGTCATCGTCGTTCATACCTACAACATAGAAGCGTAAAACATGATCAACAACTGCCGAAAGGAAGAAGTGTTAAGCACATGTGTTTGATCATGAAAGTTTCAAATAATTAAATGTTGTACAGCAAAAGGAAGTAACTAGTGTATGTTTGTGTTGAAACCCCTACCATGCATGGCATAAAGAACATGCTGAAATTAATAAATATTTCAGATAACTTTTCCGAGAATTAAAGCACATGTTATAGTTTGTAATTAACAATTGAAAGGAACATTATAGCATTTGTAATTAAAGCACATGTTATAGTTTGTAATTAACAATTGAAAGGAACATTATAGCATTTCATAATTCACATCATGTCAGTGGTTCATCATTTGTAATAAAAACAAATTATTTTCCAATGTTGCAACACACATGTCCCGGCTTACAAAAACAATTCGGCAAGCATATATCAACAATTCGGCCAACACACATGTTGCACCCTATATAAACATTTATAATTGATAAACCAATGGCACCTGGGCAATACATAAACAATTCTCAAAATTAAACACTTCCCTGCGACCATTATAGCATAACACAACATAAGATATGTAATATAAAATATAAAATAGATGGTCCAAAGTTTAATCCAACCCTGCTGCCATTATAGCATGCACAAACTCCTTAAAGTCCACAAACATATCCCGATTGTCCAGTTAATGTTCCGTACGCCACAGGCACGACCCATGCCCAAACCATCTTCAACCAACAATTCAACTAAAATAAAACACAACAAAGAAAAAAAGAAGGTTCAGAATTCAAGTGAAATTAAAATTAAAGTCCATTCAGCAGATTTAAAATCGAACTCCTTCATTCCGCAACAAACTCGCAAGAGTGACACCCCCACTCCTATCTTTATCTTGTTTCTTCGCTCGTAGCCACCCAATGATGCCTTGGTCCGTGGAAATACTCATTACCATTTCCCAGTTGTTCGGAACCTCCATAAGCATGACTCCAAAATGGAGAAGCTCATCTTCTGGCGCTAGTCCCTGTATTTCATAGAGCCGTCCAACAGCCTGTCCCATAGTAACACTGTGCCCCCCGACGACATAGTTGACAGTTAATTCCTTACTCTGAGTCTTCACGGAATTTAGCAATTCGTCCATGCTGCCTGCCAACGCTTCAGCCCCCGAAACGCGCTTGTTTTGCAATGCTTTCCCCGAGGAATGCTTCCGCTTACTTCCACTACCCGTGGCGTTGAGGTGCGCGGAGTTCATCATGGCTGCCATTTTCGATGCGCCTAAGTCATTGCTGTCACCTGAAAATTCCGGACTATCCGACTCTTCGTCCAACTCCATTGGGTTACGAGTCTCGCCGGGTGTCCATGCATTTTTCCCCGTAGCCGCAGCACCAGTGAAGACACGCTCCATCAACTCCGGATGGTCCAAGGATTTGGTTCTGAACTTGCAACATACACTGTCGATCTGTAAATGAAGACAATGTAACTACCATTAGCGTACTGTCATTGAGTAAAATGCAATGCAACATGGTGCAGAAATCAATACTAGTTTGTTAATACTACATGTATAACTGACAGTAATGTAAAGTATGATGAGAAGCCCAAACCTAGGATATATATTTATTGATGTTTTCTAACTAATTGCAGATATAAGAAATTTCAGTCCAGAATTCAGATTGCAGAATTTTTCAGTCCAGATTTCAGATTGCAGAAATTTTCATTTTCAGTCCAGATTTCAGATTGCAGAATTTTTCAGTCCAGAATTCATTTCAGATTGTAGTCCAGAATTCATTTCAGATTTCAGAAATTTCAGTCCAGAATTCATTTCAGTCCAGATTTCAGATTGCAGAATTTTTCAGAATTGTAGGCCAAGTAATATTTCAGAATTCTAGCATTTGAGTGTTTCAGATTTCATTTGATTTGAGAATTCACTGAACAGAAACAAGAATTCATTCTTTTCATTAACAGTCAGAATGCAGAGTATGAAGGCGCTATATGAATTCATTTATAAATTTCAGAACAAACATATGTTATACAGAATTTCATAACAGACAGTTTGCTTGTATTAATGAAAATTAATTTGTTGGTTCATATGAAATTCAGAATTTGTTAAAACAGACAGAATTGACTAAAAGTACCGGAGAGGTACTACAAATATGGGCATAAATTTCAATTGAAAACCAAGCAGTCCTTACTGGTATGGTATTGCAAAATCAGTATGTAATAATTAGAAGACAACCAGTGGCAAGGGATACATTTACAAAATTGATGGAAGTTCAATTCCATGCAAATACTGAAAATAAAACGTTGGATTTACGATGGAATGTCCATTCATTTCACTAGAATTCGCATGTCAAAAGCAAAGTGGCTTACAAATGTATTTGCATATATATTTTTCTCCATAAAGATTAGACTTCAGTGTCCTAATTTACTAACTTCTGTAGGGAAGTTTCTCCATACATAATTATGTATGGAGAAAATTTAAGTATGTATTCACCAAGTAGTAAAACCAATATGAAAATCTTTTATAAATCAAATATTGTCTCTCTAATCTTCTGAAATCTTTTACTATCTCTCTTGAACTGCTAATCTATTAGAGAATCAGCAAATTGATTACTATTCTTATAAATCAATCATGGACAAGAGTTAGATCCATGTATTTCCATATTCATTCCAATTCTCATAAAGCAATTATGGACTAGTGTGGCTCGCAACCATTAGTCTTGACCATGCATCGAAAGATGAACTCCAATGCTTACAAAGCTATTTCAGGTATTACAACTATTTAATGCATGCCTACACTTGAATCTTTCTATAGTGATAGCTTGTCACTGAGGATAACAAAGTATTATATGACATATATATAAATATTTAAGTAAATGATAATGTTGAAGTATACAGGAAATGAACATGTAAAAATTATATTGTTTTTCTTTTTATTATTGGATTCTAAGTTCTTTTATTCAATCTTGTAATGTATTTTATGTTTGTCTAACTCATTGAGTAGAATTAAATAATTGTCAGAATTTCAGAATACCTGAAATAGCTCATTGAGTAGAATTTCAGCATACATTACAGGAATTTCAGAATACTTGTCAGAATTTCAGAAATATTTCATAATCCAAACCATAGCATGGCATGTTAGGTAAAGTTAGCAAAATTGAAAGTTTTAACCTACACTGGAAAGCATGATACACATAAAGAATTTGAGATATTAGTTATGAAATAACGGACACGAAAAATAAAATGTAAACCGTTACCTTTTCCATTTTAGCCCACCAATCAGCCGAAGCATTGAATAGGCCAGTTTCTTGGTCGAAGCCAATTCCAGTTGGGCCTTTCCGGCAGTCCATTAGCTTGCACCATGCACGCCACTCGCTGTTCAACAGATTGTACTTGTTTTTAAGTTGTTTGGGGGAATGCAGCCGCCCAGTTGCTGCCTCCAATGTCATAGACAACGAACGGTACCCGTTTGGAGTGATTGACATGTGTGGCCGGTTTCCTGCTTCAATTTCCTTCACAACCAGTTGCAGCAAAATCTGTGTGGACTCCTCATCCCAAGTTGCTTTATGATAGGCTTGTTGGCGTTTCCCCTTGCCAGAAGGGGTACGAGGCGTAGATCGATGTGACGCCATGAGACTAACAATAGCATGACACGAGAAGCAACATGAAAATATGTATACACTAACCATTGTGCGTATTTACCAATATGACGAACACGTTTTTATGTCACAAATGTGGTGTTAGACAGAAAACGTAGCATATTAAAAGCATGTAAAGACATTAGTACTTGAAAGAAAAACAAAAAGTAGCGGAATTACATGGAAAATACATGTTTATGAACAGAACGAGCATTCATAATTTTGTTTCAGCCACAAACCATAATGCACTTAAACAAAGTAGGGGACGGTTGCTACCATGGTTACATATATCACATCCGAAACAGTAAAATAATGACGACGATGCACAGTACGCATGTCACTACTGTAAGCACACGCAAAGTTTGTTCAATGTCACGGAAACGACCCTCAAAACGAGCAACATTCTCTGTGTCATTCTCAGCTGCCCTTTGGCGCCCAAATTCGTCACACCACCCAATCCAACTGACACATGGCTGAGGTTAAAAAAAAAATTAGTGACCGTTTACGAAGGAAATGTAAAAGGAAACGTGCATGTACTCACCACTCCACGAGGGCATTGGTAGTACGCACGACCAGGGTTTCTTGCAGAACGCGAAATCTTTACGTTACAGTGCCCGTACCCACACGCACACATACGGGCTGGTTGTGCTGATGTGGCAGTTGACATAAATGAGGCCATGGTTTCTTTCGTGACTTTTTTCGGGACATGACAAGCACAACAAGAGTAGGTCAATGGGTGTGACACTTTTGTTAAGGACATAAATTTGTTATACGGAAATGGGTAACAAAATGGAACAACCCCCCTCCACATCACATTTAAATCCCGGAATACCACTGGTCACCCATTTTTTGAACCAAACATGAATATATTAATAAAAAAAAATCAACTTGAAAAGGATAAAATACCAAACTGTCGCAGGATATTACCAACACTGGTTGATCACTCAAACATCATGCAAGGCAATAAATCCATGTTATGCAGTCAAGGAAAGGGTAAAATGTTGTGTTTGCCTAGTGCATGTAAAATAAGTAAAATAGTGCTACAATTTCTCAGAAAAATGAACCTGATGGCTAGTACATTACAATTATACAGTCTCTAAATTTACCTTTAATCAAAAGAATCATTAAAAAGTTATTATATTACGATTCCGACATCACAAAAAACATTTTAATTGTCTGCCATATATAAATAAATGTATCCCTATTTTTCAGGAAATGGTAAAGACCACAAAAATTTTAAAATAAAGTTCGTGCATATGAGAGCACATGGATCTGATATCCATGGTTGTCATGATCTGATATCCATGGTGTGATTGGTTGTCATGCTGTAATTTCTGAACCACAAAAATTTTAAAATAAAGTTTGTACATTTTGACATAAAATAAATTCTTAAC
Organism: Camellia japonica; assembly: GCA_030407325.1. Classification (NCBI taxonomy): domain Eukaryota; kingdom Viridiplantae; phylum Streptophyta; class Magnoliopsida; order Ericales; family Theaceae; genus Camellia; species Camellia japonica. The sequence continues at coordinate 46,196,345 of JAPPVO010000019.1, forward strand.
TGGTTGGTGAGTTAAAACTATCGGATTTACTTCATTACAATGTATTTACTTCATTACACGCTCCCTTCATGAATCACAATGGTAAGAAACTTTAGGCCTGAAGGCCTAAGCCACTGAAAAGAAACTATGGCATGGATATAAAAATAAAGTATACAAGTGCAAGTGGTGAGACAAATTGAAAACGGAAAAGGAAAGTGGTGAGACAATTTTTTTTGGGGAGACAAACAAACAGCAAACGAAAAGGGAATTTTTTGTAGAAGACAAATTGAAATTGGCAGACACACACAGACACACACACACAGAGACAGACAGACAAACACACACACAAACAGAGTATAGATGATGAAATGCCCCCTACAGCTTTTTAGAGATCTTTAAGAGTTATATCAAATCAACTCACCACTAATTAACCAACACATAGAAAGAACCTTTTTTGAGTTCATCTGACCTAAAAACCTCCCTACAAAGCTAATACCAAAATCAGACAAGAAAAATGAACTATACAAACCAAAAGCACTAGTACTTGCAGAAAGATTTTTAAAGAATAAAGAAGATGCATAGAAAGATGAGATCTTTGGAGCTCAATCTCAATGAAAACTCAAAATCTTGGTAGATCTTTATGGGTTTTGTGATGACCCATCTCTGCAAAATGTGCTGAGAGTTTAATAATTTTGAATTTCTTCACAGAAAAAAGCTGAGCAAATAACACTTACATGAATCGACAAAAGGCCTTGTGAGGTGTGCTCAAATTGAAAAGAGAGAGAAGAGCCCCTTTCCTTCGGGCCCTTTTATTGATCTTTCCTTTTGGTTTGTTTTGGAGAGAGAGAGAGGAGAGTGTGATAGACACACACAGAGAGACACAGACACACACACACACACACACAGACACAAACACACAGACACACATACACACAGACACACAGAGAGACAGAGTTCATCCATATACAAAAAACAGAGCATACAAGTCATGGTTATGAGATCCACACCCCCCTCCCCACCACTACCAAAAACCCGGTAATGTGTAAAGTGGTGTCCGTAGATGAAAAGAATCCCTCAAACCCCAAACATGGCACCTTGTAGGGGAGTTCCTGAAAATATTCCCCAAATCTGAATTCCACCGACAGCTTGAAATATGGAAGTGGTCAGACAAAGCACGAGACACACACACAGACACAGCACGACAGAGAGAGAGAGAGACAGTTCATACATATATCACAAACAGACCATACGAGTCATGGTTACATTCCGAAACAGAAACAAGAGATGCTGAAAAGATAGAGAGAGACAGAGAGAGAGAGAGTGAGTGAAGAAGAGCATACCTGCGACTGGGGGAATCGTCGGGGAATGGACTGCTTCTCCGTCAGCCTTCGCGGACTGTCGTCGTCGCTTCGTTTTTCTTTCTCTTCAGATCAGAGCTTCTACTATCTTCTGGCGTTGAACGAAGAACCCTCTTCGTCTTGATGTTGAATAGCTGAAGGTAGTACACTCTCTGATAATAGCTCTGAAATGATTCGTAGCTCTGAAATGATTCCCATCAGTGTTTGACATAAAGGGAGGGTGAAAACGGAATAACGAAAATTAATGAGGGGTAAAACGGTCTTTTTACACCACAGCTGGCACCCATCACGTGAAGCTACTATACATAGGCGTGTAGGTATACTTTTTGGCTTTTTTAGTAACTTTTTGGCTTTTTGGCTAAAAATGTTAGTTGCCAAACGAGGCTTAAGATTGGACTGTTCAGTCTGGTTTATAAGATCCATTTTTGGGACTCATTTCAATCATTCAAACCGTTCAATGTGTAGAACTTGTCAAGTACTATATCCCTGTGAAAAATCACGTTGATCGGATATTGATAGTTATTTGATCGAATCAGATTTGTATATAAAAAAATGAACTGTGAAAAAATAAACGGTTGATAGAAATCTGATCCGATCAAATAGCTATCGATATCCGATCAAAGTAATTTTTTACAGAAATATAGTACTCAACGAGTTCTACACATTAAACAGTTCGAATTATTGAAACAAGGCCCAAAATGAGCCCCATGAACCGGACTGGACAATCCAGTCTTAATCTCAATCTGAGACAAGTTGAACCAAATATATAAATCTTAGAACATGAATCATCATTAAAAAAAAAAAAAAAATTAGAAGTACCAACTCCAAGCGTAAAATAAAGTTCCTTATGGCCGCCAGTCTGTGATATAGCAATTTCCCACTGATCAAACACTCAATTCTCAACAATTGGTTTTAGTAGTTTTGTCCAATAAAAAATCATGTTTAAAGTTGGGTTGGCTCACTTCAACCTAAGATTTACATTAAAGTTTGTATATTATAAGTTTGGGACACTTTTTTCCCCAAAACTCAAAACTAAAATAACTAAATAAAAATAAATAAATAAAAAATTAGTGCAAAAATTATAAAAATTTTATTAGCTACGGCAGGGTGGGGATTTAGTTTATAAAAAGTAGAAGATTATAGCTGGTGCAAATTGCAAACACTTATATCTTACCTCCATACCATTAGGACACAGGCCTCTTATCTTACTCATAATCATCCAAAATCTTAAACCTTACAATGACATGATTTTACATAGTGTTATCAGTCAATAGAAAATCGTAAATGGGATTAAATGGACACTTCTGATCTCTTACTATTCCAATTATGTAGTCCCCATCATTGCAATATAAAAAATTTTATTGATTAGTAATACCGTCACATGACAATCATTAATTATAATCTCCCCAATGATAGTCTTAGCATCTCTATAATCATTTTGACACTGCAACATATCAATTAGTAAAAAAACTGCACAAATTATTAATTGGTATAATATTTTCAAATTGAGTTTATGGAGTCTAGCAATTGATGGTTGAATATATATATATATATATATATATATATATTTCAAAAGAAAGTATAGGAAGATCCTAAAAGTCTTTAACAATTTATGTCTTGAAAATGAAAAAACAAAAAACCACCTACTACTACAATTAAAGAGGTGCCTTAGAATGGAGAAAACAGATTTAAAGCAATGTTGAATCCAATTTCCTTGACTTAAAACTCCTAACTTAGTTTCAATAGATTGCAACATCTATTTTAATTTGACACCACCACCACCAGCGAAGTTGCAATGATTGAGATATATGGTGGTGGTGATGGTCACTGTAATGTTACCGTCTGATGATGTGTCAGATTTGTATAGTCCTCATCTAATTCGATGCCATTGTATGATAACCTATAAACGAAGATGATGCGAGTTTTTGGAGGCACCGGTGTGGTGTTGATCAAAACTATCTTTGCCTTTCGGGCCATTAGTGATGGTGGGCCTGACCTTGCTGGGCTGCGAGCCGTATGGATTGATCAACCAAACCCGAGTTTTAGAAAGTTAATTGTATATATATCATGGGCAATATAAAATTTCAATTCATCTCCAAGTGATGAATTAATAAAAAATAAATAAAATATATTTTCATTTTTGGCAATTTCCATTATTGAGTGTTTTATCAATATTTCTTAGGTTAATCCATGATCCAAACAGAGTGTTAAAAAAATAAGAAAAAATTACAATTCAGCGCAATTTTTTAAAAATAATTACAGATCAGCAATAAATTTTACAAATAATAATAATTAAAATTATAAATTTTTTCATGTAATTGTTTTATTAAAGAGTCACTGAATTGGAAATTCCAAAAAATAACTAGCATATCCTTCTTATGATTTTTCTTTTCAACCTGATGCTAACGAGCTGACTCACCCCAAAGAATTTGGTACTTTTTCATGCAAGACTGACCTCTGCTCAGATCGAAGTATTTTAGTCAGACAAGTAATATTGCATAACATAACACTTGGACTAGGGCCCAGCTCATCTTAATTTTAATGGGGCAAATTACAAACACCTCCCTCTTTGGTCAAATACATATTTTTTTCTGAAATTTGAGAAATTACATCCCGCCTTCTGAGGTTTATATTTTCATAACAAATTATCTCTTGAAGTTTTTATTTTCATACAGATTCTCCCCTAATTTTTCCTAATTTGTTATGAAAATTTGACTCTCAGGGGGGCAATTTGTAATTTCTCAAACCTCAGAGGGAATTTGTATTTTCACTAAACCTCGAGAGAGTGTTTGTAATTTGCCCTAATTAATGTGTTTGGTTTTAATTTTTTTAATTTTTTTTTTTTTGTTTTTAGTAGATATTTTTAAATTTTTATGCAATTTTTTTACTTTTTTAATATAGATTACTTAGATATAAAAAGTAAAATATTGGTAAAAAATATTTTTTTAAATTAATAAATACACAAAAATTTGAAAAATGTACTGAATTTTTATATTTTTTTCTGTATTTTTAATATTTAATGAATGTTTTAATGATTTTTTTCGCAAATATTATATTTTTTAAGTATATTAATGTTAGGTGTGTCTAAAAATTAAAAAGAAAAATTTAAAATATTACAAAATTTAGTGAAAATAAATATATATATATGTATATATATATGTATATATGATGAACAGAAAAGTAGAATTTTTGTAATGAAAAAGCCCAAATACCGGACCAATAGAGTTTCGATTTTGTCTGGGCTCATTCAAAGTTCCCACATTTGTACCCCTTGCACAAGCCTAGTTGATTTTAGTCACTGTCTGGGCTCATCAAAATAAAGTCTCGATTTTTTAATTTTTACTATCTAAAAAAACAGATATATGTTTTAAAAAATAATAATAATAAAAATGATATTAAATAGAGAGAAATTATTTTTTTCAGAAAAATACAATAAAATAATATAATAATAATTATTAGATCAATCTAAGTTATTCGAGGAATAATATACACAAAAGAAATATTTAGAATCAATCTTTATGGCCTTCTTTAATGTTTATGGTCTATTGTATTTTGTTTATTAAAAGAATAGTAAATATATATTTTTTATTATTTAGTATCCACATGTATTTTAAAATTTTATTTTAACAAAAGTATTTTTGATACACAAGTGTTTTAAAGTTTTATTTTGAAAATAAGTGATCAATGGTTACAGGAGGTGATTATCAACAATTAAAGATGGTGGCTAAAGGTGATTTTCAGCCCCTGGAAGTAGTGGCCAAAAGTGGTTACCACCAGTTGGCACTGGCTGAACATGGTTTATAATCACAGGAAGTGGTGGTTGAAAGTGGTTTTTGGCAGTCGGAGATGGTGGCTAAAGGTAGTTATTATTAGTGGGAGATAGTTGGCAGAGATAAAAGGTAGTTAGCGGTTAAAGGAGGTGGTTGGCAGAGGACGTCATCAGCGACGATTAGGGATGGTCATTTTCCTCCATCCTGCATCCCTCGCCCCACACAATAAGGATTTTCCTGGCCTGATTAAAAAGTGGGGTGGGGGACAAATTTTGCTTTCCCCATCCTTTTCTCCCAATTATATTTGTTGAATATATTTATATGTATATAATATATAATTTAATTTTTGTTCATTATAATAAAATTAAAACACTAAAATCTTATACTTAATATTAATTTTTACTCATTTATTTTCTATCTTATATCTTATAATTCTCCCTAAATATAAACTATTATTAATAATATACTATATTATCTATAATTTTTTTTAATATTCTCATTCTTGAACTTATAAAATTAACCTGTCTCCTATCCCGCTCCCACGACCTCCCAATTTGCTCTGCCTCCGATATGATACAAGGCAAGGACGGATTATTATAAATTTGTCTCAAACCTGACCCGTGACCATCTCTAACGACGGTAGCCAGTGGTAGTAATGAGCAAGTGAAACAAATTTTTTGTATTTAAAATATATAAATTGCTTACAACTTTTAAAAAAATGAAACTAGAAACTAAATGAATTTTTGTTTATAGTTTTCAAAATATTTGTAAATATAAATATTAGCAAAGTGGCAAACTAGCCTGCATGTGCGTTTTGTTATTTTATATTTGGACTAATTACACTTTTTACGCCCTTGGTTTGATTCAAATTTCAGTTTGATTATTTTGTTAAATTTAGAAGTTAAAGTTAACAATTTAACACTTGCCAGTCTTCTAGGTGTACACGTAACTAAAAATTTTGACGGAATGATCAAATTGAAACTAATTTAAAATGTATAGACCAAATTCTCTAATTTAAAATTATAGAAACCAAAGTACAAAAGTTAAAAAGTATAATTGATCCTTTATATTTAGAGAAATTAGTGTAAGTTTCTACAATAAATTGCAAATCAGTGATAAACTTTTCCATGACTTTGCAATTTTTTTTGGTCATATCACTGATTTGCAATTTCCTTTATATTTATGAGAGTTTTGTTTCGCTCAAGTTTACATCTCAGCTTAAAAGACTTGAGGGCTCCGTGAGGTCCATCATGAGTCCCATTTTAATAATTTAAATCATTTAGTTTGTAGAACCTTTAATAGATATTATCTATATAAAAATTATGTTAGTCCGATAATTGCAACATTTTTATTTTATCGAGTGTCTCTGAAAAAATGAACAACAAATATATTTTTTAAAAAGACTATTCATTTTTTTTTTAAGACAAACATGATAAAATAAAGAATTTATAATTTTTTTCTCAACCCAATTTTTTTTATAAATAATATAAACGGATGATTATACAATATGAATAATTTAAATTATCAAAACAAAATTCATAATAAAAGTCATAAATTCCTTAAATTCTTTCAAATTAAAATGTGATTCTTAAGAAAAACTCAACTCTATTTATAACATTAATACTACGAATGAAGACTTAATTATCTAAAAATTATTTAAAATTATCATCTTATAATTTAAATTTATTCTATATAAAAATCTTATTATACATATGTTAGGTTTTTATTGCTGGCAACCCCGTTTGACAAAACTCCTTTGAGTTGTAATTTTATTCGCATTTTTATTTCAGTGAGGCTATGAGTTTATTAGATGCGAATCCAACCCGAATCGAGCCTTGCAGAGAAGTTTGTGATGTCAATACTTTCAAGATTGCCACTTCACTGATTATTACGGGGGTCGAGCTCGCGACCGACGCAAAATGCAAAATTGCATTCAAAATTGCATGTCTGCCATTGGTCGCTCGAGCCAAGAAGAGCTCGCTCGAGCGAAGGTTTGCTCGCTCGATCCAAGGAGTTCTCGCTCGAGCCAATGATTGCGTCTATACAAAAACCTGAAAGAGTGTATTCCTCGCTCGAGCCAAGGCACTAGTAGAAATCACGTAAAATACACTCCTCACTCGAGCCAGCAAATCTTCGCTCGAGCGAGCCTTAGAATCCGGATTTCTCAAGGAGTTTGTTTTCTTCCCAATCTAGGATTACTTTTGGTTCTCTATAAATACTTGGTTTTCTCCCAAAACTAAGTGATTGATTGAAGTCCTCCAGATCTTCTTTTTGGTTCTTAAAGGTTTATATCTGGGGATATTTTGTTATTTTTTCTTTGATATTTTATTGAGTATTCAACTCATGGTTTAAAGAGAGTACATCAAAGATTTGTTTGTTATACACAAAAGAGAGAGTTGTTCTTCAGTTGTGGATTCTGAAGAATTCGAGCCGAAGCTTTGGTGGAATCCGGAGTAGCTCATCAGAAAGATAATTTCGTGCTGAAGATGGGGTTGGAAGAGACACATAGAGGTTGGTTCAATTAGGCGTTGTGGATTAGCTAGATAATTGAGAGTGATACCTGTGTAATTCCTTTAAATTTTCTTAGTGGATTGTTCTTGTGGCTGTTGCCCGTGGTTTTTTGATCACAATTGGAAGGTGTCCAATTGTGATTTTTCCACGTAAAATCTTTATGTCTCTTTCTCTTGATTGTTTGATTGGGATTGTTATATTTTGTTTAAAATTGATACATAATCACAAATCCACATCTAAGAGGTTTTCTAGATTTTTCAGCATAAATTTAATTTTTATCACATAAATATTTCCTAAAAAAATAAGACTTATCATTGTATTTATATGGGTTTGCCATGGCAACAGCCAATTGGTGGCAAGACAGTGACCCTTCCGGTGTATGACGAGGAGTGTCCTAGGAGGTAGAAATGGAAAGGGAGAGGCTCGAGAACCCAAAAAATGCTTACAATTAATATAACGAAGAAAGCTTTCTAAACAGAGAGACAGAGGCAATGGACCAGACATTCTTTCTTTAAATTCGCATATCCACCCATTTCAGACACATTCTCTCTCTTTGAGCAAGGATGCCTGTTTTTAAATATTTTTATTTTTCTGTCACAAGCCATTCATAATTATTGAATCATATAAAAATTTTAAAATTTAAAAATTTTAAAATATATCTAATGACCTTATTTGGTAGAATTGTAAGAAAGTGATTATAACTTATAACTTAACAGCTTAAAATTTATAGCCGTGAACATAAATTGATTTTTGACTTATAAATTAAGTTTCTCCTCCTCCACTTAAAGAATAAGTTAATTTTTGACTTACAAAAAGTTATAAACTGTATTGTTAAGCTGAACCGAACATATCAAAATAACTTAATAAATTAAGTTAAAAGTTGAAAAAAGTTAAAACTAAGCCGCACTAAATAGAGTCAATAATTATAAGAAAAACAAGAATATTTAGACACACAGAATCCTTTACCTCTCTCGTTTTCTTTTCACTTCATTAATAATACTCTCCTGCACACATTTATCATGGAAGAGAGAGAATCTGAATCTTTCTTTATCACTTACTCTCTCTCTCTTTCTTTTGTAAATGTGTATTCCAGTTATACGTGTGTAATGTTAAATAGCTATCAAGTTTCAGACACTGAGCAAAAGAAGCATTACAGAGTAGGCCCAGGATCTTCCATCTACAGCAAAAAATACGTTTGGTTTCATTCTCTTTTATCTCACTCTCTGTGAACCCATCCTACCCGCCGTTTCTTGGTTCCATTGTCTCTTCTCTTATTTTTTCATCATTTCAAATTTTAAACAGCCTCTCTATGCCTCTCTCTCCCATGAAACTGACCTATCACTTTCGTATAAAGTGATCACAAATGGCATATATCACTTTCAAAAGCTTCCTCCTACTCTATTACTACTATAATATAAAACTTGCCTCATTGTCCTCAACAACAATACAACTTTTTTTAAATTAGCTGTTAGATTAACACCTATCAAAGTTAACATCTCTATCCTTTGCAAAACACCAAGTATTTTGTCCCCTTAATTCAACTTTCCTAAGAAGAGTTGAATCATAATCTCTCTCTAAAGATTAAACTCTTAAAAAGGTTATGGTGACCAATTACACTAGACCTAAATAATTACAAATTTCTTTTTCTTTTCATTGATTACACTTCAGTTTGCCACCTGTCTTTTGCTTCATTTTGATTGTGGATATTTTGATTGTAATACAAAAAAATGTCTCAAAAAAATATTTCGTAGTTTATATTTAAATTTATGGCAAGTGTGACCCACATAAGACTCAAGATGAGTTATAGCCACATATTATTTTTGATGTACAAATTATGTGTTGAATTATTTGCAACTTTCATTTCTCTTTTAATTGAGTTAATTCGATGACAAGTTACTAAATTTATGTTTTAATGGTTTCTAGCGCAATATCCATACTTGCGTTATAAAGATTCGATAAAAATGGCAACTGAAAGTTTGAAAGTGCCGTTTGAAAATCTTGTCAGCTTCTTTCTTTTGTTTACATAACTCGTAAAACAAGTTTATGTTTTTCCATAAAAAAAATAAAAACAAAAGAACTAGTTTGGTGAATACAAAAGTTTTGAAAATAAATAGAAATAAAAACAAAATCAAAAATATGTTTAGTGAGTTGTCAAAGGTAGTGACGGATAGTGGAAGGTGGCAGAGGTCACGGTTATAGTGATCTCTCGCTCATCGAAAGTTGCTAGAAGCTAGGTCAAAGGATCTGTAGCAATTAGTGATCAAAGTTGTTCAGTTGGTTAACGGTGTCCAAATGTAACGGGAGAGAGGAGAGAGTGAAAATTTGTTTTGAAAAAATATAAATAACTTTCTTCCATTTTCAAATTTTTTTATTTTCAATAATAAATTCCACCTTTTTTAAAAATTGAAACGACATACCAAACAAGTTTTTGCTTCCATTTTTTTTTAAATAAAATGAAAAAAAAAAAAAAGAAGAAGAAGTAAATGAAAGCATTACCAAACGACGCCTTAAGGACTAAATTAAAATATTAAGATCCAAATGACACATAAGCATATGATGACCAATACTATATTTATCACTAAATTTTTTTTTGTATGTTATTATTTTAAAATTGACAATACCCATTTCCTAGTTTTTTCTTTTCTTGTCATCTTATGTTGTATTTTGAAACTTAGCACTATAAACAAAAAGCTGTGTCAGATGCTAAGACGGTGGGTGTATGTTTTGTTCATGTTGCTTCATTTTCCAATATAATGGAAACAAAAGATTGATTTAATTAAGTGGATTTGGTTAATAAGAATACAAAAATGGATGCACCTAACACATTTTTTTTTTTGATCAATAAAGAAAAATTTCATTTAACAGCATGAAATTAAAGGTACAGGAAGACGGCATGCATCGAGAGAGATTCAGAAGTATAAAAATACTCCTATTACTGCTACTCGCATCCATACAACCAACCCCTAAGCCTTTCGATTTTTTTTAAACAAAAAAGTTAAGAAGAACTTAACTAGAAAATCAAAATACAAGAGTCCCCATATAATGACATACTTTGTCTCTTTTAAATAACTATCAACAATTTACAAAGATATATTTGGGGTTTTTTTTCGTCCCAATCGTATGCCAAAAACAATTGATTGATAGACAAATTTAATAATTAACTAAATATAATATAGGACAATATAGGACAATTAAATCTAAACATTTGATTTATAGAAAGATTTCCCATAAATCAATGATTAGTTTATGTAGCCAAAATCAGATTGTGACCACATTTACAATTGAATCATGAAAAGTAAAATTGACAACAACGTAGTTGAATGAAGCAAGACATTTTATAAAGAAATGAGAGTAAAGCACTTAATCAAAACTAGTGTTTAATGTGACTTAAAATAATAGTGTTTAATGTACCTATACTTAGAGTTTTATTTGATTTTTATTTTGGAAGCAAATAAAGATAGAAAGACTCAAAAAAAAAAAAGAAGTTAGGGAGTCCGAACACTCTTTTAAGAAGGAAATAGCTTCCAACATGTAGTCATTTTACAACAATAAAAAAATATTTATTGATGAATGATAATGCGTTAGGTTTAAAAGTAAATATTGAGTATAATAGAGATTTCATCTTATGTCATGCTATTGGTGAATAAAATATTATAAATGAAATTAGGCAAACACTTGTTATTTCTCACTAACCCAATATGTAGTTCTTAATATGAGATTTCACATTGATTAGTGATACCACAATTATATCAAATATCTACTCTGAAATTAAATTTTTTAAAAATATTAAAATTAAAAATGAAGAAAATTATCCAAATAAATTCATAAATATAAAAGCAAAGAAATATTTATCACCCTTCCAAATAAATTCATAAATATAACAACAAAGAAATATATATTACCCTTCCAAATAAATTCATCCAAATACATTCATAAATATATATTTATCCTTTCACGCTTTAAGCTCAAAGCTTATTTTGAAAAGTAGGTTAAAATTTTAATTATTTTAACTTTTTAATTTATTTTTTTAAATGTGTAAAAAATTAAAGAGAGACTATAACTTAAAAAAGATATAAAAAAAATCAAAAAACTAACTTTTACCGAATTCTCAAAATAGGCCAAGGTTCATAAGATTTTAAAAAAGAAACCAATAATTTCACAATTATTTAAAGTCAAACAGAATAAGTGCTAATGTCATTCAGATCACTTCTATGCTTTCTAGTGTGTATGGAATCAAAGTTGATATTATTTATCAATATCTTGCATGTTATTTTAAATAATAAGACTTCCTTTATACATTGTTTCAAAAGTTGGTTTTCTTTTTCTATTCTTTTTGTGCAATAGTGTAAAAGAAACCCAGAAGTTCAACCGCAGAAGAAACCGAGGCAACTTATCATACATTTTTTTGTAAACTATTATATTCTTAGGAAACAAACAAAGCTTCTTCCCTTCTATCTCCATCATATGCATCATGGTTGTAAAGTCTTACACCCAATCTCAAGTTGAGATGCTAAAAAATAAAACAATTATCTTAAAGTCTCTATCATCTTTTGTCTTCCCTCTCCATTCTCACTCTTTTGAAACCTATCAAAAAAATTTACACAAATCTCACCCAAAAAAAAAAAACTTCTCTTCAACTCTCAACTCTCTACTCTCTTCAAAACCCAAAGACAAGAAGAAACAAACAAGAAAATCCACTTACAGTAAATCACAACATTGACATCACTGGCTAATCATGATCATAACAAAAAGAATAGAACCCAAAAAATAAAATAAAAATCAGAAATTAATTTAACAAAAATAAATACACACGAACAGATGTTTTTGAATTTTTTTTTAAAAGAAAAATCATTTAAAAATAATGAATGCTTTTGATTTTTTTTTTCCACAAAATTAGTTTTTGAAAATTTTAAACAAACATATTTTGAACTTATTTATTAAACTCATTACTTTAGGTTTGAAATTGTGTTTTGGAAACATGATGAGAAAAGAAATTTAAAGAAAATTAATTAAAATTGTATTTTTGAAACACAATTTCAAGTTTTGAAAACGCGACTTTAGAATTTAACACGACTTCACATAAGTAAAAACCAACATGCATCTAAGAAACATTATTTGAAGAAAAGAACTCGACTTTGATAAACAGACACCCAAAAAAAAAAAAACACTAATCAAGGTCAATAACAGTTAGAAGAACTTAGTGCAATATTGCACTCAATATTCTTTTTTCCCACGAAAATACAACCAAAAAAATAAAAAAAACAGACCGGTACAGTTTTTTCTCTTCTAAGAGCAGTTAGAAAACAGAGCCTCCCAAATCTCTGTAAACACTTGAACAATAACCTTATGATGATGATACGAATTCAACGAAAGAAAAGTCTGCAACAAGTTCTCCAAATCTCTGGCCCCAAAAATCTGCTTCTCCACTATCATCTCCACCATTGAAGTCCTGAAATCACCGTATGGATCGCTCGATCGCTTCACTACAGCAAAGCTATTCTTCACTTTCCCATCTAATGGCATTAAACCCATCTCCTCAGAACCCTTCTTCTTCGATCCCATGTTTCTCCGATTCGGCTCATACCGGACTTTGTTCCGGCGAAACGAGTCCGACGAATCGGAGGAAAGAGATTTGGATGAGAAAAGGGTCGTCTTATCATCATCGTCGTCGTCGCTGGTAAACCAGTCATGGTAATCGTCGAAGTCATTGGTTTTCATGAACTGGGTTGTCTTGTTCTTCGACTTCTTTCTCTGCTTTTTCTTCAATTTCTGCTTCGATTGAATCGATTTAGATTCTGTGCTTTGGGAGTCGTTCAATGTGTTGAGATTGAGAGGCGAAATGGGTGATGCGGGAGGGCATTTTCGACCTTCGAGGAGGGAGTTTCGATCGGAGATTTTGCGTCTGGTAAAGAGCTCTGTTTGGGTTGTTTCGGAGCATTTGGGTCTGCAAATTGAGGGGAATGGACGAGACTTGGGAGAGAAGAGTTCGATCAATTGGTAGTGTTGTTGTTGTTGTTGTTGTTGGCGGTTTTGGGGTACGAAACGAGGTCGTTCGATCACGTCCGACATGTTTCGTGTCTTGCACGATCCGAATGATGATCGGAACATCCGAGAGATTCGGAGCTTCAATCGGTTCTGGTTCTCCATTGTAGAGAGAGAAAGTTTGAGAGAGAGCGGGAGAGAGAAGATGAAGGTGGCGGACTTGAAATTTGGATAGGTGAATGGGAGTTGTACTATATATAAGAACAAAAATACTACGCTAGAAAAAAAAAAAAAAAGAAAACGATCAGGAAAATGGAGGAGGAGGGAAGGAGGGGGAGGAAGAGGAGGAGGAGGAGGGGAGGAGGAGGAGGCCGATCGTCGCAGCCGCCGGTCGTCTGCCCAGCCCCGCCGTCGCACGCCTCCCCCTTTGCCCACCTCCTCCCCCGCCTCCTTCCATTTTGATGGCCCTCTTCAGTTTCTCCTCCTCCCCTCCTCTTCCTCCCCCTCCTCTCCTCCTCCTCTTCCTCCATTTTCCTGATTGTTTTCCTATTTTTTTTTCCTGAAACGTAACAAAGCTCATATAAGAAACTGTGTTTAATGTTTAGAAGTCTTGTTTGGATTTTAATACTCCCTTCCTTCTAAAATAATAATCACTTTTGAAATTTAATTTATTTTTATAATATAATTATTATATTTAAAAAAATTATTTTTTAAAAATTATTTTTTGATAATATATTTTTTAGAAAATTTTAATATCATAATTGTATTTTTTATATTGTTAATAAATTTTTTAAAAAAAGTAAAATAAAAAATTTATATTATTTTTTTACATAATTTTTGAAAATAAATTAATATTTTAAAATAATAAAAAATAAAATAAAAAATTAATATTTTAAACGGAGAGAGTATAAAAAAAAAATTAAAATCCATTTTATATGCTAGGTTTTGGCTGTTTTTCGTCTTCTTTGTTGTCGACACTAGAAATTTTCAACTGCATTTAGAAATGAAGTCCACGCGCCATGAAGAGTGTTGAAAGCACGAGCTTTATCAGTGTTTTTGTGAATTAACCAATTAGGAGATTGAGAATCTCATGTCGCCTACAACGAGGGTGTTGCACAATTCTTGTCCCAAGTTCTTTTTAATTGGTATTAAAAAAATGAAAAAATTAGTCTAGGGTTCCTCTCTCATTTTTGTAATGGAAGAGATCCATAAAATTATTTTTTGATGTCTAAGGCCCCTAAACATATATCAGAGAAAGTTGACTCTTCTTCTCCTCCGCAGTCACCTTCGGTACGTCAATCCTCAAAACCCCATTCTCCAAATGCACTTTCACTCCCTCCAAATCTGCATGCTTAGGCAACCTAAACTACCTCCAGAACTTGCCGTTAATCCTCTCAAACCTGTGTCACCTCTCCCCCTCAATCTCCTTCTCTTCCTTCCTCTCTCCTCTGATCCTCAACACCCTATTCTCCTCCACCTCGATTTTGATATCTTCCTTTGTTAGCCCCGGAACGTCAAGCATGATCACGTGGGATGTGGGGGTTTCTTTCCAATTGCAGCGAGCGAGAGCTTGGGTTTCGATTGATTTGGGAGAGAAGAGAGGGGTTTGTTCGAGGATGCGAAATGGGTCATCTGGTGGGAGAATTAGGTCCCAGAGGGAGGTTCGTGTGTAGGGCATGAGAGCTGTGGTGGTTTGGATTGCCATTGTTGTTGCGAGGAAGAGGCAGATTATGAGCTTCTTTGGAATATCCATTTTTGTTGTGGCGTTGAAGATAAAGATAGTTGATGTGGTTTCTGTAATATATATATATATATATATATATAGGTTGCTATTGTTGCTTATTTACACAATGAAATGATCTTCTCTCTCTGCTTTGAACTGAAATTTTTCTAGATTGGTGAAGATAAATTTTCTTGTTTGAACTGAAATTTCTCTGGGTTGGTCCAGAGAAATTCTCCGGTTTCAGTTCTCTGGATTGGTCCAGAAAAATTCTATAGTTTGAACTAAAATTTCTCTGGGTTGAACAAGAGAAATTCTCTGGTTTGGATTGAACTAGTCCTCAATGTTGTCCAGAGAAATTTGGCAACTTCTTATTTTCCAACTTTCTCTAGATTTCCAGCAAGAGCAAAGGTTGCTTGAAGAAAGGGTTGCTACGTTGACTGGAGAAATTTTCAAAATTTATTTGGACCAATTTTCTCTGTGACATGAATTTTCTCTGGAATAATTTTCTCTGGACCAATTTTCTCTAGACTAATTTTCTCTAGACCAATTTTCTCTGGATCAACTTGAGGGACCTTAGACATTATGAAAATATTAGATGTCCTTTATGCTATAAAATCTTAATACGAGGGACCTTAAAAAAAAAACCCCATAAAGAATTTGATTTTGAGAGTGCTCGGGCCTCGTTTAGCAACTTAAAATTTTAGTAAAAAATTTATTATAAATTACTATGTTATTTATTTTTATTTTTTTTACATATATTTTCGTAAAAAGTAAGAAATTATTATTTGACAACATAAAGTTTTAACTAACAAGTCAAAACATTACTATAATTTATAACATCACTCTCTCTACTTTTCTATATATTTTTTCATAAAAAGTCAAAAAATTACTAAAATAGTCTATTTTCTTAAAATTTGAAATTTGACACCATCATCATGCAACTCTTGGGCCCCGTTTGTTTTGGGGTGTAATGGATGGGAGGAGATTAGGATGGAGGTGGGGTTATTTAGTGTTATGTTTGTTTGTAGAGTTGGGGAAGTGATTAGAATGGAGGAGGGGATTAAGATGGAGGTTGGAAGGGGGCCTGAGATAGACGAGATGGAGGTGGTATTAGAAAAATAGTGAGGGGATTAGAAATTTTTTTATTTTTTACATATGGGGAATTTTTTTAAACATTAATGTTTAATTTTTTATATTTTTTTATTTGTTTTATTATTTTATATAAAAATAATTTAACAATTCCTGCACTAACAACTATCATCAAAACAAATACAATTTTACTTAATCTCTTCACTATCAATCCCCTTACTAACAATCCTCTCACTATTAATCCCTTCACTGTGAATCCCCTTCATTCTACCTCTGAAAACAAACGGGGCCTTGGTGTAATGGTTAGATATTTACATCTTACAATGATGCAGATGCATCACTAAGGCCTTGTTTAGGAACAAATTATTTTAGTAACTTTTTAATTTTTTGACTAAAGTATTAAGTAAAAAAAAATAGTATGTTTAAGATAACTTTTTACAAAAAGATATGTAAAAAGTAGAGATAATTTTTTTTTTTTTGATTTTTTGGTATAATTTGTTAGTTTTTAAATTTTTTGAATTTTAGACTAAAATTGAATGTTATCAAAGGAGGCATAAGTCAAATTTATCAAAGGTTAAAGAGGATTATACTTCTTGAATTTTGAAGTTCTTAATAGTTGGATCATTATACAACTAACGGTTAGATATTTGCATTTACCATTAATGATGCAGATGTATTGCTAAATGTCACAAGATTAAAGTGGTCAAATTTAATCCAAAAAACAAAAAACAAAAACTTCTTTAATTTTTAAATTTGTAACCGTCAAATCATCATACAACTCTCAGTGTAACGGTTAAGAAATTTAATTACAGACAATTAGGAGTATACTAGTAGTAAATTTCAAAATTTTTGTAATTTTCAAATTTTCAAACGACCCATATAAACAAGATTTAATAAGTGTTTCTTTTTTTATATTTGGCAAGTGATATTTTCTCATTTGAAATTTGAATATAGTGGATTAATTAATTTCCCCCTTTTCTTTGAATACCATAAATAGGCTTGGAAACAACCAAAGTGCAATTGAAAGTTGAGGTTGTGTAATGGTTGCAAAAGGGTAAAATAGGAATATACTTCGACGAAGATAAGAATCACATGGTCATCGGGCTGCCTCATTTGTACATTGTTTTCCAAGTTTAGTTAGTCTGTAAATTCCTACCTAACCAAATTACAGTGGCATATGAAGAATGTAGGGACCATAGTAGGGAATTAAGTTAGAGTTGGTAGCATTTAAATTCAAATGGCTAAGTATACTTTATATTTAAAAAAGAAAAAAAAATATTATATTGCAAAAAGTAAATAAAAAAAAATGAAAGATTAGCACTTATTCCCTTTAATATGGACTCTTTTAGCAGTGACATTCCCTTAAAATATATACACACTGAGGAATTACAATGCTCGAAGCAAAAGTTTTGGCTTTAAATATTGAAATACATAATATTAATAATCTCCATTTCCTTATGGTTGTTTTTTTTTTATAACAAAAATATTACAGATTTCAAAAATTTTACCAAAATTTTTATCAAATGTTTGATATAAGTGTAAAGCCCACATAAGACCCACATAATATGGGTCTCACACCCATATAAAACCTTTAATAAAAATTTTAATAAAACTTTTAAAAATCTAACATTACTCTTTTTATAATTCTTTTCCTTTCTCCTCCAAATAAATGTCAAGCATGACCGTTTTAGAGATGAAACGAGATCCTCCTTTGTTTTTTTTTTTTTTCTCGACAACAATCTTGTCATGATTATCTAACCGTCCAAATTAAAAGTTAAAACAAAACGACTTGCTTTATAATGTATGGTTTAAAATAAAAGGCTGTCATTTTAATAATATTTCACTTTAATTCTAATCTTGAGTCATTAATAATTTATTAGTTGTGTGAATAAAAAATGATATTATTATTTTTTTTACATAAAATTTTATATTTTACGTTATTTATTTTATATTTTTTTACCATCTGCATTAATCTCGATCCATTTAACCTTACTAAAAAAAATCAGTATAATTATATCAAAACTGTACATCTTATTGTATTTTTTTTTTAAACCGCAGGAAGGTAAGTATAATTTACCCATTTAAGTAATATTTTTAAATTTAAATTTATCAAGGTGGCATCCCATTTGCCATCCATCCAAAATTAGATAGATTAGAAAAAAATTAATCTGCATCCGTCCATCGGTTTGGAGGAAGCAGATTGAGCGGGCCGTACAAGTTGGCGGATGGATGCGATTGGTTTGGCAATTTGGACTTTACTTCATCTATAATTTGTCTATAATAGGTCATAGCACCATCTGAATTCGTAAATTTTAAAATATTTCATCAGCATCTATCTGTCGAAATACACACAACTATCTAAAATCAATTAGGTTAAAGAATAATATTTTAGACCCCCTCAAAAGGGGCACCCCCTCACCCCCTTTGACATGTGTCAGGGGGTGATTGGATGTGCAGGAAAAAAAAAAAAAGAAAAAGAAAAAGCAACCAATGAGAGTGAGAGGGGGTAAAAGGGGGTGATGGGAAAAGGGGGTCTCTATCATTGTTGTAGGTTAAATTAGTTCGATTAGGTTAAACGAGCTCGACGGATCCACAAGATAACTTAGCGGTGGCTTTTCTCACTGTACAATAGATAGCTTTTTCTTTTAAAGATATGTGCTGGAGAATAACAAAGGTACACGAGGCATGTGATAGGAGGTTGTTGAGCAATCAAATAAGACTTCAAATATCTCAATAGGGATAATAATAAATAATTTTATAAAATAAAATAAAATAAAATAAAAACTCAAAATGGAGAGGTGACTAGTCAATTTCTTTCCTCATCAAAATATCAGCATTTTTATAGATTAATTTCAGTCTTCAATTAATCTCTCTTTATGTATGTATATATATATATATATATATTTGTAGATTCATTCAATTTAGGCATATCTGCAAGCTTGCAATTTGAGCCCATTTGATCATTAATGATCTCAATTATTCCTTAATGTACAAGCAATCTCTTTACTTGTTTTAGTTTGTAATAACAAAATAGGAGTTGACAAAACCTTAGGAGAGAAGCTTACTAATCTTGTGGTTGTTACACTTGTCAGACTATCCAAATCTTATTCTAAACTATACAAATCTTGGAGTCAATTACATAAATTCTTTGTAATTCAAGTATTAAAAATAAACCTTATCAAAAAAATATTAAAAATAAACAAACAAATAAAAAAAGAAATTGATGCAAAAAATTAAGGGAGAATTACAAAAAAAATAGAAATTAGAGAAGAAAGAATTACAAAAAATGAGAAATAAAAATAATTACAAAGAGGTGGAATCTACCAAGCCAATTACTAAAATACCCCCTCCATCTATCTCTATCTTTTCACTGCTCCACTATGTCAATTGTCGGCCAGACCCTTCCTCAATCCCCCCCCCCCCCTCCCAAAAAAAAAAATACCCCTTCCCTACCACCACCACCCTATCCCAATCCCCTCCGCCTACCCCCAGCCCATACCACCATGACACCATTGACCCCTTCCGAAATTTTAAATCTTCCATGTTTCTTTTTCTCTCTCCTTGTGATTTTCTCATTGTGGTCTCTCTATCCCTCTCTTGACCAATAAATTTTTAATTGGACAACAAATTTATGGACATGGTAAATATATAAAGTGGTTATTATCTAAGTACTTATATTAATCAATCAATATCTTACTTTATAAATTACTGTACAACTTAATTTTAGAAGATCTAAATTTATTATAACCCATATTGGTAATGAATTAATTTGATTAAGTCAAAGGCTTGAATTGCAAAATTACTGTGGATTGCAACTCAAGCTATGAAACCATATTATATATCTTGGCAGCTTCTGAGCTATAGTCAAGTGAAAAACCCATTATTGTGAACTTTTTTTCTATTGAAATCACTTTTAGTAAATATATATCAATCAGATTTCACAATGAAATTCGTGTTGAGCACTGAAATTTCCAAAGCTTCTACCGTAAGGGGTGCTGCTCTATCCAAAGTCCATGAGAGAGTTTTGAAAAGTGAGATTCATGGTGAAGGACAAAGGCAATATTGTCACCTTTTACATGTTTTTATTCTAGTAGATAGTTTATTATCAACCATTACAGTGATTAAATCTTATTAGTTTTAATCAAGTCTTGTCAATGTATGAATGTCTTGTTCATTCTTCTTTAGTGGTTAAAAAACAATAAAACTAGTCTCAAGTCTAGTGTATCTTAGGGTTGGTTTGGGGTGTCCTAAAAAAGTGCACTTTTTGTCTTTTTACGAAAAGATGTGCAGAAAAGTAGAGAGGTGATGTGATGAAAAAAAGATAAAAAGATAAAAAGATGGATTATATAGTAGATTCCAAACTAGGCCTTAGACACAACTCCCCCAACTCCCCAAAAACTAGATTATAAGAGCATCGCCAATAGCAAGTTAGCTGTCATTGTTAAAATTTGACAAGAGTTTTAAAAAACGTTGCTCCAATGGACTGTTATAACCCTTGCCAAATTTGGCAAATGCCATTTCATCTCTCAAATTTGGGAACAAGTTTGGCAATTGCCAAACTTGCCACATCATCCAAATAAACAAAATTTGGCTCCAAAATTTTTGTAATAGTTTGTTTTTTTGGTAGGAAGAATTATATTTATTTTTTTTAAAAAAAAATTTCAATTTCTTTTAATTTTTTATATTTGTCTAGTCGGGTATAATGAAAATATATAATTTTTTTTTTTTTACAAATAGTTAAAAAAAAGGTCACAAAAAACAAAAAATAAATAAAAAAAATCACTAAAAAATTTATATCCAAACAATATCTACAAATTTGGAGAGAAAGTTGGTTGAGATTTGCCAAAATAACATGTGTACCATTAGAGCACCATTGCTATAATTTGACAAATTACTACTATTCATTGCTAAATTATAGCAATAGTAATGGTATTATAAGAAATACCGTTAGAGATGCTCACACTGACATTCAGTCAAAAAAATATTTACAAGTAAATGAAAAATATTATAAATATTAATAATTATAATTATAATTTTTTTTATTAATATGTAATTAAATTACACTGACACCACTGCAGTGGTATTCTCCTTTATAAGAATACTACCCACAAAATGAAAAGCAAAAAAAAAAAAAATATTCAAAAATAATTTAAAATATATATGTGAATCAAATTCATTCTAAATAGAGTAACATATATCAAATAAAAAAATTGTACAAAAAAAATTATACATAATAATGATGTAACAGATACATTTGTAGTCATGCATTTTAAATCAAAAAATCCATTAGGATGACTAATTATTTCAAAAAATTTATAGCCACATCATTTAGTAGAGTTTTTTTGTATTAAAAGAAACAGTAAATTACACTCAACTCTCATGAGGATTGAAAAAAATACAGTTAGTTCCACACTTTTGATATAATTATATTGGTCTTCCTTAAAATTTTAATTCAGATAACAATTAGGCCCTTTTTTGTCAGTAATGAAAATATAATATTCACTTTTTTCTAACTAAAGTGTATATTTATCATTGTTTATTTTAGTATTTACTTACAATTTATATTAGTTTCGGTCATTTTAACATTATTAAATGGGACGCCAATGTAATTATGTTAAAAATGTGAGTTAAGCATATTTTTTTTTCAAATCTCAAAAAGAGGTGAGTATAAGTTATCTTAAAAGAAATTATTTGCAAATCATTTTCCGTCTGAGCAACCAAGTTTAACTTATATCATACATGCAAATTATTAATATTTTTAATTATTTTTTCTAAGTAGGTATCATAACTTTGTAAATTATCTATATAAACTATCTCTCTTAAAAGCATCTTGAGAGTCATAGAAGCTTCCAACAACACACAAACACATCAAAAACAGCAGCTCTTTGCCCTTTAAACTTCAAATATACCAACAAAAGCAAACGGACAGAGTTTTGGTTATATGGGAATTCAGCTTTTTTCCAAGTTGAAAAGTTGGCTCACCGACAACCAACCACAAACCACTACAGGAAATGCCACTTTTGGCGAACAAAATATTGGTCGCCAAAAGCCCCATTTTTGGTCGCCGAAACAATTAGCAACTAAAATATTTTGCCGCCAAACTAGTTGCCTATACCCTGTCGGCGATAGTATTGGCGACTAAACTATTTTTGGTCGCTGAAAGTGAACGTTTTGGCTACTAAACTCTGGTTAGTCGGCAAAGGTTAACTTTTGGCGACTAAAATATTAGTCGCCAAAAGTGAACATTCAGCTACCAAACTCTGAGTAGTCGGGAAAGGGTATATTTTGGCGACTAAATATTTAGTCGCCAAAAGTGTTCAAATAAAATAAATTCAATTTTCAGCGACTAAAACTTTTTGTCGGGAATAAGTTTTAGTCACAACATTACTACATTTAGGGACTAAAGAATTTAGTCGCGAAAAATATTATTTTTCATTTTATTAACCTTTTGGCTACTAACCATTTGGTAGCCGAAAGTCTTCATTTATTTTTAGCTACTAAATTTTTAGTCAGCAAAAATCTTTGGATTCTTTATGGCTACCAAATATTTAGTCACTAAAAATATTGATTTCCTTTTTGGCTACCAATTGGTTAGTCACTAACAAATTCATTTCTTTTTTTTTTTTTCGCTACTAAACATTTAATTGCCAAAAATTTTATTTTGTGTTTTTTTTTTATTATAATTAATTTCTTCCCAGCCTGTATTTATTTCGTGCAACTTGCACCCTGTATTTAAACAAAATAATACATATATCTATTTCTATTTCGTTTCAACAATACAAAAATTTGATCTTTTAACATCAAATTCTATACAAATCAAATACAATCCAACCCAAAATAATAATTCCATACAAATACAAAATCATACAAAAAAGATGTCCTCTGTACAAAAAAATTCTACATCAAATGTCATTTACAGAATATTTTGAAGGTGTAAACATGATGGGAAAATTAAATTTATTTACTAAAACACTTGCTTAATTTAACAATGAAGCCATTGATCTAAACGCTTCTCATCCTTCAAGCTTCCTTCATATAGTTTGGTACCTTTCTTTCTGAAGACACCAACTGCAAAATAATGCAAATGTAGTAATGCAATCAGAAAATCGAGAAATGGAATGGAAAGATGCAAGAACATTTTCCAATACACCCATTGCCCACGTCTCATAAAACATTGTAATAATCGCACCTTCAAATATAGTAGGCTAAAAATCAAATATAGTAGGAGGCTAAAAATCATTAAGTGATCTATAAGTAAATCCACAACTATCAATCATTAATCTAAGATGCAACAAAATTTGGTATTTTCTCAAGCATATCTTAGCAGTCAAAATCATTAATGCATAACTAAAAATATATATATCATTTGCTTTGTGGATCATTAAGTTCCTCCAAGTTCCTGTCATAAAGGACAACCTTCCTCCTCCCACTGAGCAAATTAAATACCAATTAAATACCCAAAATGTTGAAGAAAAGTCTCACAAAGCAAATTAGATTATGGGGAAAACACTGCAAATTAACAAAGTCAGAACATGGACACAATCTAAAGAATAAAAAATAAAATAACACAAACACCCAAAAGAAGCTAGAAAAAATATGAAATCACTTACAGTTATTATCCTGCCATTTACTTCCCTTATTAGACTAGACTATTCTTGACCCTACCATTATTATTCTTGCAGCACAACATGGGAGGATAAACAATCCCCATTTTTGCCCTTTTTATTTAACGGTACTTCTAATTCAAAAATGACCAAGCATATTGCTAAAGGAAGACACAAGGCCTACTCCTGTAAGTAGCTATAGTTTTCTCTTAATATGGAGTACAAATGGCTCAAATAATGCAGTCAACCATTGTCATGAGGGGCCCATATCAAGTAGCAAAACCCTTGACAAATGTAACTAAACCAGAATAATTCCACATAGGAATGATCTAAAAAATGATTAAGATCCATCTGTCGATAAAGGGCATTGAAAGGAGTTTAGTAGCCAAACATCACAGGAAAGGGTATGGCTAATTTCAATAGGACGAAATTCAAATAAAATGAGACCCTAGCATGAATGCTCACAGATTCATATGCACAGCGGGGAATGGTGATAATGTGTTCTCATATAAATTATGAATTGTTCAATGGTGAGTGCATCCACTTGCATATATTTTTCAGATTCATAATACTAAACTAACAGAACAAATTTGGAGACTCCATATATGATAATTCATTCATGATGAAATATATCAATTCATACACAAAAATTTAAAATTCAAAGGCAACAGAATTGAGATCATAATACCTTAAAATGAACTTTGAGATTGGAGTCCCTGGCTTTGCAGGCTACAAAAAAACAAAGTAAAACGAATTTCTCTGTTCACTACAAGAAAATACACCTTTGGCGACTAAATTTTTAGTTGCCAAAAGTCCTTTTTTAGTCGCCAAAGGTCGAATTTCCACTTTCCGCGACAAAAACTTTTAGTCGCCACTGTTGTCGCCAATGGACGGTCGCCAATACCTTTGGCGACTAAAAACCTGTTAGTCGGCAATGTACAGGTCTTCAGCGACGAAAGAAATTGTCGCCAAATGCAATTCCATTTTTGGAAATTCGACCTTTATAGTATTTTTTTTTTTATTATTTAAACCTTTTGGCGACCAACGACGTTAGTCGCCAAAACCATTTCCAGAAAAAAAAAAAAAAAAAAAAGATTTGCCTTGGCTGCTCCCAAGGTTCGAACCTGGGACGTCCAAGCCATGCTCCCCACTGTGCCTTCACCCACACGCGTTCCCCACTAGACCACCCCAACATCACGTGTAATAGTGCAACATATATTATTTATATACTATATTCGTTGGTATTAATACAAAATTGTATGCATAAAAATCATTATTTTTATTTAATATATTGTATGTAAAAAATAAAAAATTTACTAAAAAAATAGGACAGTACTTTTGGCGACAAAATCTGAAGTTTAGTCGCCAATTCTCCATTTTTTGGCTACTAATTTCTTTTCTGTCGCTAAAACAATTAAATCTCGCCTAAGGATAGCACTTTTGGCGACAAAACTAAAATTTAGTCGCCAAAACCTCTACTTTGGGCGACTAAAATGCAATTTAGTCGGCAAAACACCTATAATGGGCGACTAAACTGTTTTTTAGTCGCCAAAACTGTCACTTTCGGCTACTAAATGATTTTAGTCACCAAAAACTGTCACTTTTGGCTACTAAACAACCTGTAGTCGCTAAAAACCCTATATTTGGCGACTAAAGTGCCTTTTAGTCGCTAAAACCATTACCTTCGGCGACTAAACTGTTTTAGTCGGCAAAAGTGAGCAACTTTGGCGACTAATTCCATTTTAGTCGCCAAAAATCATACTTTCAGCGACGAAAAAAGAATTTTTAGTCGCCAATTGTGCTTTTTGTTGTAATGGTTACAGCTCGAAAAACAAATTGAGAGAGAGAGGTCACCATGATTCACCATGATTCATTATATATTCATTATTGTGATGTACGATAGTGAGACTATCTTCGATACAACAATTCCTCAGTAACTTTATTTGTAGCCTCAAACTTTGCGACTACAAACTTTGCCAAGTAGTCCATCAAACTTTGCCACTACAAATAAAAGAGATCCTTTTTTTGTAGCCTCCATGAACACCTGAAAAATAAAGCATGTGTGTCTATCACCAAAGGCAGAGAGTGGAAAACCAATTCCACATTAGAACTCAAAACAAAACAGGAACTCACTTGATCTTTGACCACAAGATTGTCGACTTTCACATTATCTTGACTAAGGAAGCCAGAAACTGATCAACATCCATCATGTATTGCAATAGATTTTCCTGAATCACAAAGCAACAAAAGCTAATTCAGCCTAAATATGATAATAATCTCTAAATGTCACAAGCTTTTCTTATGTTAAACAATTTGAGTTGGGACTCAATAATGGCCAGGCCAAGCATTTATCAACATTATAAAAATCAAAGAAAATAGAATAAGAAATGGACCAATTTTGTGATATGATTTGGACTTGGAGTGCTTGTACTTAGGATGAAATAAGCAAGCAATCTGTACAAAAAAAAAAAAAAATTAAAATAAAATAAATAAATAAATTGATTTAATAAATAATTATTTTAGCAACTAAAGAGCATGTCAAAACCAATAAACAGAGAGCCCCGAAAGGATAGCTGAGCCTCATTTTAGAGAATTCCCTAGTTGAATAATGACCAAAAGGTAAGCTCGAGCCTCATTTCAGAGAATTCCCTAGTTGAATAATGACCAAAAGGTAAGCTCAATGTACATTCAGTGTGCATGAAAAGCAAACAAACGTTGGATAATTGAAAGAACAGGGACCCAGAATCCATAATCCATACACACTCTCTGTGTCTTCCTTTCTTTCTTAAAAATTCACTGTGGATACACAGACAGAGCTAGAACCTAAGAGATCAACCAAACTATAACTACAAAAAAGGGAGAAAAAAAAATGGGCTTTATTAATCTAAAAAGTAAATACTTCCCTCCATCAGCTAAAAAGTGGTATTATTAATCTAATACCATATCAAAATCCCTAAATTTCAAACCCTAAAAATTGGGGAAAAACACTTGGAAATTCTACTCCATTTATTATATATATATAGTATATATACTATTGAAAAGGTAATAAGAAGCCTCTTGGATTACATCTTCTCCCCAGCAATAAGATCCATGACCACACGCTTGATGCTCCCATTGTTCTTCTGCAGAAGCCTCTTGTTTGTCTCTTTATCGCAGAAACCCTATCATCCAAAACCCAAGTGTCTTCTTGAGTGATCTCATCTTCGTCTTCATCGTTATAGCTTGGATCGTACTCTTCTTCCAAGTCCATTCTAGACAAAAATTTTACAGTTGGGATAGAGGAGAGTGAAAATCGGAGATGGGTTTTGGAGGGTTATGAAATGTGTTGAAGATTTGGGGGCTTGATAAATCCCTCCAAAATTTTAATATGTTTCCCGCCAATTATTTTCATTTTTTGGCGACTGACATTATATTTCGTCGCTGAAAATCACTTTTGGCGACCAAAGGTAAAAATTAAGTCTTTATTTTACATTTGCCGACCAAAGGTTTTAGTAGCCAAATGTACACCAACGGCGACTAACATTATATTTCGTCGCTGAAAATCAACTTTTGGCGACTAAAATTTTAGTCGCCAAAAGGTAAAAATTAATTTTTTATTTTATATTTGCCGACCAACGGTTTTAGTAGCCAAATGTGCACCTACAGCGACTAAATTTATTTTTTGTCGCCAATTTCTGGCATT
The DNA here is from genome assembly GCA_030407325.1 of Camellia japonica. Lineage (NCBI taxonomy): Eukaryota > Viridiplantae > Streptophyta > Magnoliopsida > Ericales > Theaceae > Camellia > Camellia japonica. The sequence goes on from JAPPVO010000019.1 coordinate 46,224,043, forward strand.
TTTGCCGACTAAATTTATTTTAGTCACCAATTGTGATATTTTTAGCTACTAAATTTTTTTTTAGTCGCCAATTGTGATATGTTTAGCTACTAAAAAATTTTTTAGTCGCCAATTGTAATATTTTTTAGCTACTAAATTTTTTTTAGTCGCCAATAATCAACATTCCCCTACTAAAAAAATTAGTAGTTAAAAATTTGACTTTTGCCGACTAATATTATTTTTGGTAGCCAATTCCGTGACTTTTGGCGACTAAATTGGTTTTGGTAGCTAAAAGTGATCGGCAAAAATGCTTTTTCTGGTAGTGAACTGTTGCCATGACATAGATTTCCTGACCTCCCCTTCACTTTACTCATTTCATACTTTGTACACTGACCAATTGGCTCTGAAAAAATTCAAACCCTTATGTCTTAGTTTATTTTAGGGCTATGACTTTTGGTAAAATTGGTATCTCACTTTTTTATGTGAGGTTTGTCTTTTGGATTGGACATAACTATTCAATTTTTTTCCAAAAGTCTCATGACTTTTATGTTTGACATTAGAATAATTAAAGTCTTTTTCAATGTGGGCAAAACTTCCCTGAAAACTCTAGGCATTCAAAACAGTGTCAGGAATATAAAATGTAAAGTGTAGACAAGGCTGGGTCCTAATTTTTTTTTTTTTTGAATTTTTTAGAGAAACCCAATCCTTTATAAGAAAAAATTGATGAAAGTCTATCCTAAAAGGTGTATAAGGTATTAGATCTAAAGGAAAATCTTTTTTGTTGATAAAGACATGCTGGAAAAGTTGCATTGGAAAAAGTCACCGGAGTGACATGTGTCACATTTTAGCAAATAGGTTGTTTGCTGAATTTCAATAGATAGGAAAATAGCTTTGGTGAATTTCAACAGATAAGCAAGTTAGATAATTTCAAGAAATAAGATGATTTCAAGAGATAAACAAATATATTGATTGCAACAGATAGTTGTCCTTTTGAACAAATTGTATCATTTTAGTCCAAAGAGATTAGAGATTGGACATAATGACTGAAAAGATTCAAAAATGAGCCTATTGCCTGAGTACCTTATATATAATTGTGTGGTCGTACATATCTAGAATTTTGCATTTGTTATTAAAATAAAATAAATAAATAAGAGAGAGAGAGAGAGAGAGAGAGTTCTTACAATTTCATTTATTTTATATACAAATTTTGCTTGCATATATAATTACTAAAAGATACATAGATTACGGTATGAATAAATCATTATAAGAATTCAAAATGATAAAAATATGATCTTGTTATTTTGTAATCTAACAAAATCCAATCAAATAAAATCTAACGTTATAGTAACAAATAAAAATTTAACCAATACAATAAAGTTTTTTTTTTTTTTTTTTTTTGTATTTTTAGATTCAAAATTACTAATTAAACTTACATCCTTTAATTTAGAATGTATACTTGATCTCTGGACCCACAATTTTTTAATATAGTAATACAACAAAGTTAAAATTAATTGGGCCCCTAAATTTTGTTAAATTTGGGAGCTTATGCAGTGGTCTCGTTGGTCTTGTCCCAAATTTATACCTGTGTGGATTCAAATTTAGTGTAATATTAGTAATATCTCTAATGAATTCAGTTCACACATTTTATTTTCGGTATATTTTCTAAAACTTCTCAAAATAAGAAAAAAGAGTAATTTTTTGAAGTACAAGACAAGGGAATAGAACATATCATGGAGCCAAGATTGCAGGACATTGATCAACTATTTTGGTCATTAATGCATTTTAATTAATTTTCATTTGAATACCAAAATCTAAGATATATTTAAAAAAAAATTTATTTTTTATTTTTTATAGATTGGAAATCTTAACCTCTAAAAATTTCAAAGTGAAGGCCAAGGACAGCGTGAGAGTTGGTGCATGTTCAGAATGTACAAACATGAACAATTAGTTGTCTACTACATATTTAGGATTGCATGTTAATTGAATATTGTTGGAACAATCTTCTGTGTAAAAGAAATAATTTGAAACTAAATCAAATAAATAAAAATAAATTACTTACAGAATTTATTTATCGAAATGAAAACGTACAAAATAGATCAAGTCGAGCGTGTGACACTCTGTCATTAAGATAGATTCGCCCAGCTTCGGTGCTTACGGATGAATGGCGTCTATCCAAGGATATAATGATCTTCACAGATTGTTGTAACACTCCAAACAATCTGTACGGCAAACAAAACCTGTGTTCTATAGTCTCTAAATTTTCTCTAAGACTAGTATGAAGAATACATGTATGGAAGAGAACAAAATGAAAGGAAAACAAGAAAATTCGGATTGGAAAATCTGCTAGAACAATTATGAATTTATAGGCAAGTGGTGACTGTTGGAACAGGTTCAAGTTTGAATTGAACAGGTGCAAAACAACCTGGACAAATACAGTTCAAATTTGAACAGGTATGAAGCAGATTTGAATCTGTTTGGGAACAAATTGAAACTGTCTGGAACTGCAGCAGTTTTAAATCTGTTTAGAAAGTTTAATCTGTCGAAAAATTCGGACTAAAGGAGCACTGTATGGACAGGAAAAAATAAATTCAAATTTGGCGAAAATTTTGAATTAATTTCATTTAGAAAAAAATAATTTTCTTGCAAGAATTTTTGGAAATAATTCAAATAAATTTTTTTCAAAAAATTAATATTAGAACCGACCCAACCCACAACCACGCCCGATCGGTCGGACAGACAGATAGTGACGGTTGTACGCATGTGGTGGTTTGAGCCAAGATTCACTTTGTCCATAACTTCTCCCTTCTACAAACTTCGGGTGTCCTTAGGGCCCAACCCAAGTGTTGTCACCTAGAACTTATATACACACATAAGTTCTCTTCAAGTTTCAATGTGGGACAACATTTATGATGAAACCCAGATTTTACTTTTTTAATTTTCCATTCCACGAACCCAAAAACGACGTCAACTTCTTATTAGCTCATAAATGGTTTTGATTAATTGTCTTCACTCTGTGATTTGCCATGCGGCAAGGAACACATCACCTCTTTGAACCCACTTCAAAAGACTTGTGAGACCCACTCAAATGACGTGTGGGACCCACTCAAATTTGGGCTTAAAGTTGGCCCAAAACAAGCCTATAAAAAAAAACATAAATTTCAACAATCCCCCACATAAATAGAATTTGACGGAGAGAAAATGCAATAACATAATCTAATTACAAAGAGTACAGAAATTAGAAATATTCTGCAAATGATAGGTAACTTGTGGCTTTGAACCTTCCCTTGTGAGATGCTATCGGATTTACTAGCTAACTAGTGAACATGATGTCTTGAACTGTTCAGCCATTTGTGTAAATCAAGACAATAGAACTCACACAGTATATTACCAGACACAGTTTAGTTCTCACTATTGTGTTCATTTTGGCTCTGAACAACCTGGTCTTTCATGAGTGCTTTAGAGAATTATAGCCCTTCACAAATCTCATAAAATTGGTCCAGTTCACACTCACATAAGTGATTCTTATGAAGAGTATCCTGCCATACTCTACTAAGTATTCCTAGATATAAGAATCATTAAAAATAATACTTAACCTAAAACGCTGCAGGTATCATTATAGCATCATAGAAATGGTTAGGAGTTTGACTCCCCAGTGATCCTTATGAGTCATACACAACTTGGTTGTTCCTTTGAACCTAGATCTTGAGATCTCCAGTCAACTAGGTTGGGTTGCCATTGTGGCAACTCTTATTTAATAGGCTTAAGTCTCATTCCCCTCGATGAATTCTCAACTAACTCTCTTCCTAACCTTTTGGTTAATGGATCCGCTATATTGTCTTTAGACTTCACGTATTCAATGGAAATAATTTCATTAGAGAGTAGTTGTCTCACGGTGTTATGTCGACAACAAATGTGTCGTGACTTACCATTGTACATATAACTCTATGCTCTACCTATTGCTAATTGACTATTACAATGTATGCATATAGCAGACACCGATTTTGGCCACATTGGAATATCTTCAAGGAAGTGACGAAGCCATTCTGCTTCTTCCCCAACTTTATTTAAAGCTATAAATTCTGATTCCATAGTAGACCTAGCAATGCAAGTCTGTTTGGAAGATTTCCAATATACAGCCACACCACCAAGAGTAAAGACATACCTACTTGTGGATTTTGAGTCTCTAGTATCCGATATCCAGTTTGCATCATAATATCCTTCAAGTACTGCTAGATATCTAGTATAATTTACCCAATGTTACGAGTAAATCGGAGATATCTTAGAACCCTTATAATAGCTTTCCAATGTTCTACTCCTGGATTACTCGTATATCTACTTAATTTACGTACTGTATAAGCTATATCTGGACGAATGCAGTTCATCAAGTACATTAAGCTTCCAATAATTTAGGCATATTCTAATTAAGAAATACTTTAATGTACATTCTTAGAAAGAAACAAATTAACATCCACAGATATTCTAGCAAGATGATCATAATCTTTGCTAAATTTTTCAAGTATTTTCTCAATGTAATGTGATTATGACAAAGCATAACCTTCTGATGTTTTGGTAATTTTCATACCAAGTATTACATCAGCAATCTCAATGTCCTTCATGTCAAAATGTTTATTCAACATTTTTTTGGTAGTTTTAATCATGTCATTATTACTACCTATGATAAGCATATCATCCACATAAAGACATACTATTACATAACATTTGTTTGTGTTTTTAATATAAACACATTTGTCACATTCATTAATTTTAAATTCATTTGACATCATTGCCTTGTCAAATTTCTCATACCATTGCTTTGGCCCTTGTTTTAAACCATATAATGATTTAACCAATTTACACACTTTATTTTCTTTTCCTGGAACAGAGAATCCTTTTAGTTGTTTCATATAAATTTTTTCATTTAACTCACCATTTAAGAAAGCGGTTTTCGCATCCATTTGATGAATTTCTAGATTGTACAAAGATGCAATGGCAATTAGTATTTTAATGGATGTTATTCTTGTAACTGGTAAGTATATGTTAAAGTAATCAAGACTTTCTTTTTGTCTAAATCCTTTGACCACAAATCCTACCTTGTATTTGTCAATTGATCTATCCACTTTCATTTTTCTTTTGAAAATCCATTTATACCCAAGGGGTTTACAACCTGGTGGCAAATCTACTAATTCCCAAGTGTGATTTTCCAAGATAGATTCAACTTCGTTGTTTACAGCTTCTTTCCATAAATGAGCCTCAAGATTGGACATAGCTTCTTTGAAAGTTAAAGGCTCATTTTCTAACAAAAATGTTAGAAAATCTAGATCAAAAGATTTTGAGGTTCTCGCACGTTTACTACGCCTAGGTTCTTCTTCTTCATTTTGATCTATCTCTTGCTCTTATTCTTGATATTGTCCTTGATCATAACTAGTAATAGCATCATAAGATCTTTTATTATTACTAGTCTCTTGTCCAATCTTATTCGGAAATATATGTTCAAAGAACGGTGCATTTCGAGATTCAATAATAGTATTTACATGCATTTCGGAATGTTCTGACTCACAAATCAAAAACCGATATGCACTACTATTCTTGGCATAACCAACAAATATGCAATCAATAGTTTTATGACCTATCTTAGTCTTTTTAGAATTAGGAATAACCACTTTAGCCAAACACCTCCACACTTGTAAGTATTTGTAAGATGGTACTCTCCCATGCCACATTTCATAAGATATTTGATTCACTTTCTTTCGAGGTACTTTATTAAGTATATAATTAACAGAAAGTATTGCTTCCCCTCACAAGTTCTGAAATAATCCAGAACTTATTAATATAACATTCATCATTTCTTTTAAAGTCTTATTTTTCCTTTCAGCAATTCCATTTTGCTGAGGTGAGTAAGTAACGGTAGTTTGATGAATTATTCCATATTCTTTACAAAACTCACCAAAAGGTGATTCATGTTCACCACCTCTATCACTTCTTAGTTTTTTTAATTTTCTTATCAAGTTGATTTTCTACTTCATTCTTATATCGAATGAAAGTTTCCAAAGTTTCATCTTTGGTTCAAATTAAATAAATATAACTATAACTATATCTAGTATAGTCATCTATGAAAGTGACAAAATATTTTTTTCTCACCTCTAATTTGAATTGATTTAAAATCACAAATGTCACTATAAATTAATTCAAGTGGTTCTGTACTTATTTCAATTGAATGAAAAGGAGCTTTGGTTAACTCTGCCTCAACACAAATTTCATATTTATGATTTGGATCAATTTCAAATTTAAGTAAACATTCCATATTAATTAATCTACGCAAAGAATCATAATTAACTTGTCTATCTATCATGCCACAAATTTGAAGACTCAAGCAAGTAAAAAGAAGATATATTATTATTAATAACAGAGGGGACAACAGTCATTGCATTTAGTTTGAAAAGGCCATCAGATATGTAACATTTTCCTACATACATCTCATTTTTAATAAGTACAAACTTGTCACTTTTAAAAACTAGCCTAAACCCATTTTTACTTAATAGAGATCCGAAGACTAGATTCTTGCGAATGTCCAGTATATGCAGCACATTGTTGAGAGTGAGTTCTTTTCCAGATGTCATCTTCAGAATAATCTTTCATTGTCCTTCAACTTTAGAGGTTGAGGAGTTGCCCATAAAAGTTGTTCACCATTGTCTACCACAAAATAAGATGTGAACATCTTTTTATCGGCACAAATTTAACGAGTAGCACCAGTGTCCACCCACCATTCTTTAGAATTTCTGACAAAGTTTGCCTCGGAAACAACTGCAGAAAGATTTATGTCATCCATACCATTTGAAATTTTGTCCACTTCGGTCATATTGGCTTGAGTAGGCTTTTTGCTTGATCTTCTTTTACTTTTGCCTTTGCTACGACAATCTTTGGTCCGATGTCCCTCTTTGTCACAAATGTAACATTTGCCATTGAACTTGTACTTTTTGGTTTCCCCTCATTTAGAGCCTTGTGCAGAACTTTCTCCAGAAAACTTTCGTTTCTTTGGCTTTGGAGCATGTTTCACCACATTTGCCTTAGACTCCAATAGATGCTTACCAGCCCGTTTTCCTGAATTGCAGTTGTCCTCCTCAATCCTGAAACGCACAATCAATTCTTTCCAAGTCATTTCTTTGCACTTATATTTAAGGTAATTCTTAAATTCCTTCCAGCCTTGTGGTATTTTTTCAATTAAGGTAGCAACTTGGAAGGATTTACTGAGAGACATGCTTTATGCATGAATGTCATGCAGAATGAGTTGGAGATCTCTTGAACTTGGCTGATCACAGTCTTAGAATCAACCATCACAAAGTCCAGAAATTTGCCTACTATGAATTTCTTCGAGCCAACATCTTCTGTCTTGTATTTTTTCTCCAAAGACTCCCAAAGTTCCTTTGCCGTCTTGATAAGACTGTAGACGTTGTATAATGTGTTGTCAAGTCCATTCAAGATGTAGTTCTGGCAAAGGAAATCAGCATGTTTCCAGGCATCGACCACACCAACCACTTGTCAGTCGGTTTCATCCTCTTTCAGAGTAGGAGCATCCTCACGGAGAAACCGTGTCAGGTTGAGAGTAGTAAGATACAACAACATTTTCTACTGCCATATTTTAAAATCAATTCGTAAGAATTTCTCTAGCTTGTCACTATGATTGACTGGCACAGTCACAACAGGAGAAAGAGTTGGAGCAACGGTAGTCATCATACCAATACTGGTTTGAGCATTAGTTTCAGTAGCCGTGAATTCTAAATTATAAAACAAAATTTTCATTAGAATTGTTATACTACAGAGAACTTTAAACCAAAACCATATAATTAAATTATGTAAAAATAAAAGAAAGAATAATTGTAATTTTTATTTTCAATTAATTTGAAAATAAAATAAAATTTTATTTAAACAAATTAATTCCACAGAGAAAATTAATTTCTATAACACTTCAATAATTAATGAAAACTCAAAAAATATTTCTGAAAATCGAAATTAATTTCTGACCAACTTCACAAATAAATATTCTGAATTGTTAATGACTACTAGTATATTCCTATTAGTTATCAAAGAAAATAAATAGTATATTACTATTATTTTTCAAACAGTATATCACTACTATTTGTTTTTCCAATTAGAATATTATTTTGTAAAACCACAAAAAATAATTTCTGTAAGAAAAAGAAAGAGAAAAGAAAACAAACGAAAATTTTTATATAAACAAAATAATTCGAATCTGTCTTAAGATTGTTGGAACAATCTTCTATGTAAAATAAATAACATGAAACTAAATCAAACAAATAAAAATAAATTACTTACAGAATTTATTTACCGAAATGAAAAAGTACAAAATAGATCAAGTCGAGTGTGTGACACTCTGTTCTTAAGACAGATTCGCGCCGTTTCGATGCTTACGGATGAATGACGTCTATCTCCTAGGATACAATGATCTTCAAAGATTGTAGTAACACTCCAAACAATCTGTACGGCGAACAAAACATGTGTTTTATACTCTCTGAATTTTCTCTAAAATTAGTATGAAGAATATATGTATGGAAGAAAGCAAAATGAAAGGAAAACAAGAAAATTCGGATTGGAAATTTTGCTGGAACAATTCTGAATTTATAAGCAAGCGGTGACTGTTGAAACAATTTTAAGTTTGAATTGAACAAGTGCAAAACAACCTGGACAGATACAGTTCAAATTTGAACAGGCATGAAGCAGATTTGAATCTGTTTGGGAACAGATTGAAACTGTCCGGAACTGCAGTAGTTTTAAATCTGTTTAGACAGTTTAATCTGTTGGAAAATTCGGACTGAAAGAGCACTGTATGGACAAGAAAAAATAAATTCAGATTTGGCGAAAATTTTGAATTAATTCCATTTAGAAAAAAATAATTTTCCCGCAAGAATTTTTGGAAATAATTCAAATAAATTTTGTTCAAAAAATTAATGTTAGAACCAACCCGACTGGTCAGATGGACGGACGGACGGCGGCAGCAGTGCGCGTGTGGTGGTTTGAGCTAAGATACACTTTGTCCATAACTCTTCCCTTCTACAAACTTTGGGTGTCCCTTGGGGCGAAACCCAAGTATTGTCATTTAGAACTTATATACACACATAAGTTCTCTTCAAGTTTCAATGTGGGACAACATTTATAATGAAATCTACATTTTACTCCTTTAATTTTTCATTCCACGAATCTGAAAACAACGTCAACTTCTCATTCATTCATAAATTGTTTTGACGAACCGTCTTTACCGTGTGACTTATCATGCGGTAAAGAACACGTTACCTCTTTAGATTCACCTCAAAAAAATGTGTGGAACTCACTCAAATTTGAGTTTAAAATTAATCCAAAATAAACCTATAAAAAAAATCATAAATTTCAACAAATATAAAAATAGTAATATGTAAAAAATAAAGTTGGTCGCAGTATTGCCCAATTTTGATCAGGTTGACTTAAGGCATGCACCAGAATGGTCAGGAGCTAGGGGACCCGTGACCAATTGCGTTTTTTTTTATAAGAGATGGCTTTTCTATGGATAGGTCCAACTTTGACCCGTGAAACTTATGGTCCCATTTTAATGATTAAAATTAGAGGTATTCACCCGATATTTCCATTCATCTAAATCGATTGAACCTAGCTGATTCATTACATTTTAAAAATTTGAATAGATGCGTGATAATAAGTGAATGATTATAGATTGATTTTTTTCAATCTGTCTCATTTTGGACAAATGGCAGGTTTGAGATTTCTTGGCCGCAACTGAACCACTACACCACGAGCACCTCTAGTAATTTGTAAGACTTTGTGTTTTTAATTTGTTTAAATATTCTGTTAATATTTTCGATTGAAAAATAGTTTGAATATTCTGTTGTGTTTTCAATTTGTTTTCAATTTGAAAACCTTTTTATCAAATGGCAAGTATTGATATTTGGTATTTTTATGTAAAAAATATAAGGCTTAATTTTGTCATTTTTAAAAAAAAATCAAATTAAATAGTTTTTGAATAAAAGAAAGTAATAAAATAGTTTTGATAATGTATGGTTTTCTTATATGTATTTATTATTAGTATTTGACAATTTACTTAATAATCTTTTGGTTATATTGAATTGGATTGTTTATCCTAAAAAAATATTAACAAATTGTTGTATTATGTTCAAAATTTATAAAAATTTAAACCGCCAAATCGATTCGCATCTATTCGCCAATCCGGCAATCCAACAGACGAATACGAATTGATTTTTTTCAATCCACCAATTCAACAAATGGCTAGCGGATTGAAAGTTTCCCGGCTGCAACCAAATCTCGAACACCCCTAATTAGAATCTTTATCGTGGAATTGACCATATGTATCACTTTGATAATTAGATTCAACTCGATGATTTGAACTATTTACTTATAATACTTTCCAAATAAGTTATCCATACAAATAAATAAATAATAAATAAATTAATTAATTAACCAGATGTTAGTAATGATGGAGTCATATATTTTTTTAAATAATTAATACACAGTTTATATTTAAAAACGATTCTAATGAGTATCTCTTCAGTTGGTGATCCTGCAAAAAGGAGACATTCCCATTTTATAATTAAAAAGCCTGTGAATTTTTAGGACATCACCAGTTGTCTCTACTAGGGTCCCAAAAAAAAAAAAATTCAAAAATTTTAGAGAAGTCGTGCCATATATATTATAAAAATATTCACAAAACACACAAATTTGAAAAACTTTGCGAACCATGGCCCATTACTCTTTGAATGGCCCAAAGGGGCATGCAGAGTTGAGGCCCGTTAGGCGGCATGGAGTTTGGAAGCCCAGCTTATTAATATAGTTAGTTGGGTATTAAACACTACAACATTTGTGCTCCAATAGAGCCAAGCTCGGTTTGAATTGGCTCGTAAGCGCAGCATATATAAATTAATTTTTATTTTTAATAATGTATCAAATATATATATATATATTTTTTGGTCCGGTGTTTGTGGAAAATTTATATTTTGGTTGATAAAATTTATTTAATAATATTAACAGTTTTTATATTTTGCTCATAATTCTTTCTTTTTTCTCTTATCGCCATACTATGACAATGACTATTTTTTGTGCAGTTTATGAAACAACTTAAGACTTTTTTATTTTGAAAATCTATATCAAAGTGTTTGGCATAATTTCTATTTACAATTTATAAGACAAAATCTTTTGGAGGTAAAAAGTTAATAATAATAAAAAAATTAGTTCGTGATACATTTCTAGTTTTTTTTTTAAATTTTAATTTTGGCATTTTGGCAAAAAAATAAGTTTGTCAAATTAGTTAAGTCGTTTTTTTAAGCCAATAAGTTAGCTTTTAAACTACAACTAAAATAAGTCGCAAAACGATGTGTTCGTATAACTTTCACTTCTGATTATCAATTTTCAATGCATAAGAAATTCAACCAAATAAGCTAACATACTCAATGATGGGGAATCCCATAATAATTGTATAAGCAATTGGTCTCCAAACACTGCAATAAAAATCTCAAAAACTACAGTGTCGAGCAAAAAAATTTAAATACCTCAACTTTCTTAAAATAAATTCAAGTTAAATATTTGGAGTAATGTTATAAATAATATTTTTTTTTTAAGCGTATTTTCACATACTAGACACAAAACAATGGAACCTATATTAATAAATTCACATGAGACACATTCACTAGTAAGAAAATAGATTATTTATAGCATTTTCCAAATAGTAATGATTCGAAACTCTTGTTTTTAAACGATTTCAAACACCCAACCACTCAATATACGAATATGTAAAATAGTATTTCATACTATTTCATTCTCAACCAACTAGCCTATTTCAGTTGGCCACCTTTATATACTTCTACTTGGGAGGTTATCAATCATTACTAAAGATTGATAATTTCTCTCATATTATAATTTTATTTGTTGAATTTTTCTTTCCCACTATGGAGTCTATTTGTTAAATTAGTTGTTGAGCTTTTAGATGTAATTTTTTTTTTATATTGGTAAATATTCTCCTACAAAAATATTTAATAATATTTCAATAGAGTATGGAAGACTATTTTTATTACGAGGTGAAAATTTAAAATTTCGAAAATTGACTTTTTTTATTTTTAGTGAATTTTTTAAATATTTTAAACATTTTTTTCTTTTTAAATGCACCTAACGGAAATGTACCTAAAAAATAAAATATTTACAAAATATATTTTTGAAAAAATCAATAAATACACAAGAATATGAAAATATACTATTTTTTATATTTTTATATTTTTAGTATTTAGTAAATTTTTTAAAGATTTTTTTTATAAATATTATATTATTTAATTATATTTATATTAATTGTACCTAAAAAATTAAAAAAAATACTGAAAATATTTAAAAAATACAAAAAATTAAAAATTAAAATTTAAAAAGATTAAATTCAAAAAATTAGAACCAAAAAATGATTAATGTTACAAATTAAGAACTCAAGACTTACTATAAAAAATATTATGTTGTTGAAGTTCAACACTCATGTGATGAGATTGCACTTTGAATTACACAAGTCAGCACATCATTTCATATGGATGGATCACCAGAAAAGAAAAAAGAGCCAAAACGGTTGAATCATGCCAAAGTGGGGTGAGAGTTGTTAAGGCTGTTTGGTACTAATAAATTATTTTAGGCCGAATTATACTAATAATTTCTGTAGTTTAAGATTCGTGTCATTTTGACTCTTGACTTTTTAATTGTAATATATTTGACTTTTAATTTTGAATCTTATTTTAAATAAGGACAATTGAAGATATCATTGCTTAATTTCAATGATAAAATTGTTAATTTGATAAAATATAACCTAATTTGACAAAAACAAATGTCAAAAAATATTTTTAAATTTTAAAAATTATTTCTACCAACCAAAGATAAAATTATACAAAATTAATAAATCTTTTAGACATTTTTTTTGTTTACCAAATTAATTTTTTTTATGTGTTTGGATGATGATCATGTAATGGGTGCTTATTAAGATTTTAATGTGTAATCGATATATTTAATATATGAAATATTTTTAATTTTAGATTTTTTTGATTTAATGAATTGGTTTAATAATGATATCAAAGTTGTCGTCATATTTGACTTTTGGAAAAATAGAAACTAATTTAATAAAAATAAAAATAACTACCCATTACATGATCATCATCTAAACACATAATAAAAATTAATTTGGTAAAAAAAAAAAATAAATGTCTAAAAGATTTATCAATTTTACATAATTTTATTTTTAGTCGGTAGAAATAATTTTTAAAAATTCAAAAATATTTTTTGACATTTATTTTTGTCAAATAGTTTATATTTTATTAAATTGACGATTTTGTCCTTGAAATTAAGGAATGGTATCTTCAATTGTCCTTATTTGGAAAAAGATTCAAAATTGGGTGAATTACACTAATAGTCCCTATAGTTTGGGACTTGTGTCACTTTAGTCCCCGACTTTTCAATTGTGACACATTTAACCCTGAATTTTGAATCTTGTTCCAAATAAGGACAATTGAAGATATCATTAGATTTTTCAAAGATGAAACCGTCAATTTGATAAAATGTAAACTAATTGACAAAAATAAATGTCAAACAAATATTTTTGAATTTTTAAAAATTATTTCTACCCACTAAAAATAAAATTATGTAAAATTGATAAATCTTTTAGACATTTATTTTTTTTTTTACCAAATTAATTTTTATTATGTGTTTGGATGACGATCATGTAAAATTAATTTTAAAAAAATAAATGTCTAAAAGATTTATCAATTTTACATAATTTCATCATTGGTGAATAAAAATATTTTTTTGACATTTATTTTTGTCAAATTAGTTTATATTTTATTAAATTGACGATTTTGCCCTTGAAATTAAACAATAGTATTTTCAATTGTCCTTATTTGATACAAGATTCAAAATTCATGGTCAAATGTGTCACAATTGAAAAGTGAAGGACCAAAATGACACGAATCCCAAACTATAGGGACTATTTGTGTAATTTGCCTTCAAAATTCATAGTGAAATGTGTTACAATTAAAAAGTTAGAGACCAAAGTGACACAAACTCCAAACTTTAGGGAACATTAGTGTAATTGGCCCATTATTTTATTTTATTTTATTTATATTAAAAAAAAAGAAACTTACAATGTTTTGTAGTTTTATATTTAAGTTTAAAAATATAAATCTTTTAATTTATTAATTTAAAAATATAAGAAACTTGCAATTTATTTTAAATCTTTTAATTTAATCATTTTAAAATATAAATAATATCAAACGCAGCCTAAGTCATCATGTTTTATATATGTATGACACAGCAAATGAAAGTGACCAACTATGTGCACCAACTAAATTATTGCATTCAGCAGTGCTGGGACCTCCAGTGGGGGTGACCCCAGCACCCAGGGGTATGCATAATGCTGTCGAAACTGTCGAAACCGTTAAAACCGCATCGAGCCGCACCGTCAAGGCAAATTCGTTATTATTTGTCGATCGAACCGCCGATTTTTGTTAAGAAAAATGACAAATTATAGTGACACTTTTATCAATCCGCCGGTTTTTATTTTTCTTCCAAACCGTACCGACCCGTACCGCTATTAAATCATGTTTTATAAGATTCTAAAAATTCTTTTTTACTTAAGTTTGCTTGTTGTTCTATACCTTAGAATATAATATTACATTACTGCTCGAGGGGAATTCAAGATGTCACTAATCCAAAATAAAATTGGATTCCAATTCACTTTTCAATCTTTTTTTTTTTTTTTTTTTTTCTAGCCATGTTGCAAACTTGCATCAGCTCACTTTTCAATCTAAATACTTTTCAATAGTAAACATTTTCAATATATTGTAAACCCTGAATGATATTAATTTTATGTATTTTATTTGATCATTGTAGCTTTCACGGATGCTTGTAATGAACTGATGGCATAGTCGTTGATATTATCATGTTGTTGCTACACTTGCTGCATCAGAAGAAAGCTTCGCAAGATGCTTAACATCACGGTATCTCTCGTCTTTTTTTTACTCTTTGATTTAAGTTTTGTAATTTGAATTATATTTTTTATAAACCGCCAATCCGCTCGAACCGCCAAGGTAAATCCGCCATTATTTGCCAACCGAACCGCCGGTTTTTGATAAGAAAAATGGCAAATTCTAATGACACTTTTATCAATCCGCCACCCGCCATACGGTTTCTATTTTTTTCTCAAACCGCACCGACCCGCACAGCGCACACCCCTACCAGCACCCCACCTCCATGTGCCCTACTGTGAGGGCAAGCCTAAAAAATATATATATATATTTGAACCAATAAGAAAATAGTGGGCGTGGTGGGATCACCCCATTGGGGTCTTACGCTTTTTCTTATTGCATTTTTTAATTTTTTATTTTATTTTCAATAATAGTTGATTCTATATCAGTATTTGGTATCGGATAAACTGATCATTAATATGAGTTAATATAAGTAGCGTGTGTGAAATATCTTGATTCAATTAATGTTTCTAAAGTTATTAAAAGTTATATTTAGAGCTTAAATTTGTCAAGTAAAAATAAAATTTAAACAAAAATTACTTTGCCCGTGTTTGGCATAAACCCCTTGAAGGAAGTCTTTTGGGGATGGCATACTATTCCTCTAGGTATGACTCATAACTATATGGAGCTGAGCTTCAACACAAAATCCTAAATGATTACCTGCATAAGCTTTGGCCACTGCCTTTACCAAAAGAACAATGTTAGTACATAAAATTCATATAAAATTACTAAGAATATTAAACTTATTATTTAGATTTATTTAAGATATGAATTTTATCACATAAGAGTTAAATCTCAACCTTATTTTAAATATATTTCTTTATTTGAAATTTGTGTACATAAACAAAACAAAAAAAAAAAACTCTGTTACTTCTAATGTCAAACATCTTAATTACACAATATTTCACTCATTTCCCCTGCCCTAACATTGCTAGTACTACTACTTTTGTCCTCAAAGAGTTTCCCAATCACTTCCAAACTTTTCCCTTTCGTTTCGGGCAAAAAGAAGTAAAAGAAAATCGTCCCAAACACCATGATTCCAGAAAGCACAAAAAACATTCCCCCAAAGGAAATCTTTTTTGAAATGCTCAAAAATGTCATCGCCACCACCCCGCTCACCAGTCGGTTCACCGACACCGCCAAGCTCGACCCTTGAGCCCGCAACCTTATCGGAAAAATCTCTGACGAGTAGACCCATGTAATGGGCCCAAGCCCAATTGAAAAGAAAGAAACATCAGCACATACCGCCACAACACACAACGCTATGGCCCACACGGGCTTATGGTCCAAATGCTCAAGAAACTTGGATCCCAAGCCCAGCCCCAGTAAAGAAAAGGCCATCCCAATTGAGCCCATTAACAAAAGAGGCCTTCTACCAAAGTGGTCCAAGAAAAGGGCTGAGACCAAAACAAAGGAAGTCTTGGCAACCCTATGATCACCGTGACTCCGACGAGTTGCTTACGATTGTGAATCCCGGCCGCCTTGAAAACCTCCGGCGTGTAGTAAACCACCACGTC
This sequence comes from Camellia japonica, assembly GCA_030407325.1. NCBI lineage: Eukaryota > Viridiplantae > Streptophyta > Magnoliopsida > Ericales > Theaceae > Camellia > Camellia japonica. The sequence goes on from JAPPVO010000019.1 coordinate 46,240,595, forward strand.
GTTACCGGAGGCTTGCATGAAGAAGTTGATTCCAATGGCGGCGATCAGAATTCGCCGAACGGGCCTAGTGGGCCTTAAAAATAACTCCTTCCAAACCCCTTCTCCATGCCAGCCGGCCCGAGAAGTCCCTTCAGGCGGGCCATCCACGGTTTCCGAGGCAGATTTCGTGATTTCTTGGAGCCTCAACTCGGCTTCTTCTTCGTTTTCCGATGTTTTTATCAAAACCTGCCTCGCCTCATCCAACCGGCCTTTCATGATAAGCCACCGCGGCGACTCCGGCATCGCCATGACCCCAATGGCCACCGCGATCGCTGGAACCGCCGCAAGGCCCAGCATTAGCCTCTAATTTATGTTCTATGGCAAACCAGAGAGTGAATAGTTGAAGATATACCCAATTAACATCCCAATGTTGATGAAGACTTTAGGGAGTGAGGTGAGGAAGCCACGTGTCATTGCCGGAGATATCTCGGCGGTGTAGACTGAAGCGATCATGAGGGAGTACCCGACTCCGATTTCGGCTACAACACGACCCGAAATGAGGAAAGCGAAAGAGGGTGCGAGACCCATTAGGAGTGCACCAAGTAGAAATGTTGCTGATGCCAAGACGATGGTGTATCGCCGTCCGATCATGTCGGAGGTCTTGCCGGAGGCAAAAGATCCGATCAGTGAACACACATTCTGTAAAAACCCACATTCATGTCTTAGTCATGTTCATGTGCATTTACATAACTTTGCCTTGTTAAGTTTGCATTCATGAATCTTGTCTTGTTTTACTTAAGTGTTGCTGCATGTTTTGTTCCTTCCCTGCCATGTCAAGCCTAGGTCATGCTAAGCCTAGGTCATGTTAAGCCTAAGTCATGCCAAGCCTAGGTCATGTCAAGCCTAGGTCATGTTAAGCCCATGCCAAGCCGAGGTCATCTTAAGCCTAGGACCATCTTGGAACCACTTTGGTTGACCTCCACCATCACCTAGGCATATTGGCCGAGATGTTATCATCTAGGCATCTGAGATCCTTAATCCTTGCACCTAGTGATCTTGTTCTGGGACTGGAATGACCTAGACCGAAGTGTGGCACATCTAGGCCAAGATGTGGCACAGCTTAGTCAAGTGTTGTCCTTCCTAGCCGAGGTCATTGTCACCTTACTTGCCGACGCCTATGTCCTAAACTGAGATCATTACTTGCCGGAGTGCCTAGCCGTGTAGCTTGTTAGATACGCTTTGTCATAGTCTTGTCTTGTCAATCTATCACCTTTTTTAGGAGAGCCAACCAGCCATTGCCACGTGTCCAAGCTGAGTGTTAAATTAGCCGGCAGAGAGAGAAACCTATCATTTGTTATATCTTTGTTCTAAGGAGGAGAGAGAAGCTCTAGGAAGAGGAAGAGGAGTTCTAGAGAGAGGTAGATTTGCAAGCTTGATCCCTAGAGATCGAACCGTTAGATCCGTGTTCTAAGGTTAGATTCTTGATCTACTCTTCTTGTTCTTTGTATTGATCTAATCACATTGCATGATCTAGTATGTTTCATGATCCATGCATTGCCTTGAAGTTCGGTTTTAGAAAGAAAAAAATATTATTCATGTGTTCTTCAGGAAAAGTCATGTTTTGATCCAAAAGCTTGCATCAAGATCCATGTTTTTATGTTTGTTTTCACATGATCTTCAAGTATGGGTACCAAGGTCCATGTTTTCGAACTCATAGCATGAAATCCTAGATTTTGTAATAAAGAAGTTATGATTTTAGCATTCATGTTCTTCATGTTCATGTTCTTCATGTCCTTCAAGGAGGAAACTCAGATTTCCAGACCTCATTTCCCTAGGTGTGATCACCGAGACCACTTTTGCCTAGATCACACACCTAGGCCAAGCATCGTATCTCACCTTGGCCTACCTTACATGATCACTTGCACCTTAGTCTATCTTGCATGCACACCTAGGCTAACCACTGCATCACCTAGGCCCAGATGTTCATCATCTAGGCCGACCATGGTACACCCTTGCCGGCATCTTGTAACACCTCGGCAGGCAGCTGCACACCAGAGCCTAGGTAACCACACCTCGGCCAAGACGTGTGGGACCTCGGCCAAGACCTCCTGAGTTCACTCAGCTAGGTCATTTTTGCCTAGATCATTTCTGTGCATCAATTCCAAGACCTAGTTTGTACCCAGCATGTTTTCCCTAGATGTTTACTAGCATGTTTTCCCTAGATGTTTTCCAGCATGTTTTCCCTAGATGTTTACCAGCATGTTTTCCCTAGATCATTTGCATTCATGTGAAGTTTGTTTTTAAGAGTGCATTCAATAGGCTTTGTCATGTGTTTGTAGGACTTGGACCTTTGCCTTGATCCCGACGTCCCAAGAACTATGTGAGTGGTATTTTTAATAAAGCTATGTTATCATGTTTTGAATAAGCTTTGTTTTGCTTGTTTTGAAAAGTATTGTTAAGCATGAATGATTATCCCTATTTTGTATATCAAGTATTATCTCGTTTTGATGACAGTCTTGAAAGTCCTTAGTGCCAGGGGACTATAATGCAACTGCACCATTGTCTTGAAAGTCCTTAGTGTCAGGGGACTATAATGCAACTGCACCCTTGTCTTGAAAATCCTTAGTGCCAGGGGACTATAATGCAACTGCACCCTTGTCTTGAAAGTCCTTAGTGTCAGGGGACTATAATGCAACTGCACCCTTGTCTTGAAAGTCCTTAGTGCCAGGGGACTATAACGTGTAGACATGCCCGCCGGGGGACCTCGCTACAGCTCGGACTCAGATTGTGTCACGGTTCTTAATCTTGAACCAAAGAGTCCAAATCCGGCAAATCATTTTGAGAAAACAGATTTTTAGAAAAGAAGTGCCAAACATGGACTGCTTTGCCAGATACAGAGTCGCCACCTAAATATTTTATTTTTGGAAAATTTAGGAAACCCTGACTCGTTTGCCTAAGGCCACGCGTCCGTCATCACCAAAGTTGCCTCGGCTCGGGAACTTGGGTACGATTGGGGAAGGTCACTTCGTGAGCACCCCCGCTCGCCCGATCAAAGATCGGCCTCTACTAACCATGATATCTTGTTTTGAAAACATTGTGCGTTCTTATTCCGGTTATTAGCCTAGATTTACTATGTGATGCGCACAGCATACAAGTATAGACCGAGTCGCCTGAATTGGAACAAAACATTTCATGTTTGTTTGTTTGAAAATGGTTTAATGGTGCTACCCGCAGGTAGGCTAAGACGTGGATTTGCCACCCTCGGGTGGGCTTAAGAAAAACATGATTTTGCCACTATCTAGTGGGCTTAAAACAAACATTTGATGAATTGTCCCACTCTAAATAACCCAACCTTCACCTACAAGCATTCAGGCAGTTATATCACATAAGCACATAGTCTCATGGTAAGCATGCTATTCATGGCAGTCACTCACACGCATGCAAGGATGCTAAAGCATAAAACTCACCGAGTACTCCAAGCCAAAACAAAAACTGATTAGACATCCATGCATGATCCTAGGTATACAGAAATGCCTAATGCGACACATGCAAAAGTGCAACTATAGCGGGCTTGGCTATTCTAAACATGGCATATGGAATGCTATAGCTAACATGTATTCAACTTGGAATTGAAATACAAATGCAGTTAGTATGATGAGCCGAGCCCGGTGCATGCAAGACAGATGAATGAATGCAAATATACTATCATACTGTATACTAATTGAAACATGCCCTAATCTAACCATCATAAGCGGGTAAATAAAAGGGAAGAAAGACGTGGGGTTGGAAGACATACAACACACTCACCCACACTTATTACAATTATGCCCTCGCACAGAGGGTCTAAATAAATAGTACTGTCCAAATAATACAGTCCAAATATGTACAAATCTCTAATTAATTAACAAATTAACTAAGAAAAACAATAAACTGGCATGCAAGCCAGAGACTGTCTTGACTCTTCTTCAGATGATGAATGATGCATGTCCGGGTTGCCTTCGCGCGGAAATCCACTGTGATGCCCCCATTAGCCTCTGTTTCGCAATTGTTTTTTGGAAAGCGCGCCAAGCTCCGGAAGGTTGCTGATTCTTGATTTGCTACAACAGAGAGCAGGAAAGGGGCATGGCAATGTATTTTCACAAATGTATGCATGCCTCGATCCTTGAGCCACCAATCACGCATCTTGATGCATGATGGCCGAGGAGCTGAATTGCACAATTCAATATGAAATGAATGCACAGGAAAACACAACAAAACCTAACTCCATCATGGATGATCCGGAGTGTCGGTGACTGGGGAATTGAGACACGTTCCGTCACTCGGAGTACGAAACGCCCCTCATTTCCCGTGCTCGGGCTAACTCCTATCCCGAACACAATGCGATATGCATGAAATGCAACTAGGATACAACCTAACATGCAAAATGCTATGAAATGACATACACGATGCATGAGGTAACGTGGCATACACAATGCGCTAACATACAACCTAGCATACACAATGCTATGGAATGAAATGGCATACGCAATGCATAAGGTAACGTGGCATACACAATGCGCTAACATACAACCTAGCATACACAATGCTATGGAATGAAATGGCATACGCAATGCATTACACCAACACAAGTGGACCTCAGCCACACTCACATAAGAGGCCATTAGATGAAAATGAGACACTCGAAATGCGTGCACAGGTGCACGCAGACCGAGGACCGACCCTAAGGCACGAAATGCCACTCTAACAAGACATGGCAAAGCATGGAATATAGCATACTAGCATGCAAATTTCAGAGGCAATAAGTGATGCAAAACAAACCCGAAAGATGGCAAAATGACACCCGATGCATGAAATAAATCCCGAAACATGAAATTAGGCGCATGGAATGACCTATGGCTATGCAATGCATGCATTATTTGAACATGAAGTGTGACGACAGAATCAAGAAAGCCCCAAAACAAGCATATTTACAGTTTTAAGCAAGGCCAAACAGTGAACACAAATGGGGCTAAGCTAGCATGCAAAAATGGCTCCGAAAGAGAGATAATGAAGCAAGTAGCAGCTCCTGGCCCTAAACAGAGAAAGGCCCTTCGACAATGTTGAAGAGGGGCCCAAAATATGATATTTTACAGTTTATGACAAGACACAAAAATATACACAAGTATGGCTAAACTATGATGCAAGAAATGGGCCAAAAGAGAGAAAAAGAAGCAAGTGATGGTTGCTGGCCCTAAACAGATGAGGGCCCTTCAACAATGTTGAAGAGGGGCCCAAAACATGGCATTTTACAGTTGATGACCAGACCCAAAACAGTGCACAAGAATGCTCAAAATACTATACAAAATAAGGCCTAAAAAGAGGTTTAAACACAAAGAGGAAAAAGGAAACCTCAAACAGCAAAAGAACCTTAATGAAACATGAATAGGGGGTCAAAATAAGGCTATTTACAGTTTGGACCAAAGCCAAAAAATATAAGCACAAAGGGCTAACAAATCATGCAAAAATAAGGCCAAAAGAGGGATATAAAGGCAAGTGGCAAATGGAAGCCTCAAACAGTGATGAGCTCTTCAAAAATGTTGAAGAAGGGCTCAAAATAAGCCTCTTTACAGTTTACAACATGCCTCGAAACAGTTTATACATAGGCCTAAAATACTATGCAAGAAATGGGCATACAAGAGAAGTAAAGAAGCAAGTGCAACAAGGAAGCCTCAAACAGTGAGAGGCCCTTAATGAAACATGAAAAAGAGCTCAAAAAAATACTATTTTCAGTTAGGGTCGGAGCCCAAAAGTGTAAGCAAGAATGGCTAAGAAAGCATGCAAAAATGAGCTCAAAAGAAGGGAAAAATGACTCACCCTTGTAGACCAATCTTTGACAACCTCTTGGCACAAGAAATGGTGCTCCTCAGCTCTGGAAAATAGCTCCAAGTGGCTGGGATGGAGGTGGTGCTGTGGTGCTAGGTGGTGGTGTAGAAAAGGGTGTAGGACTTGAGAGGTTTGGAGAGTTGAAGTGTAGAGAGAGAGAGATATAATGCAAGGCTCCTTGGCAATTTTTTTCAACCCCAAAACCAGAGCTGGGGTGGTGGTTATATAGGCAAAAGAGGGGGAGAAAGAGGGGGAAAAATGGGGGGGAGGGGAAACAATTCAATTTTCCCCCCAAAAGTTGGCCCCCCGGATACAAAATCTGGGGGGAAATGAGATAGAGATTTGTAATGTACCAACCCTGAGGATTCTGGCCGGCCAAGTATTTGAGTTGTAGGTGGCCGGCTGGCCCTCCCCATGGCCGGTCGGCCAAGGGTCAAAAGGTTCAATGAAGATTAATGTCCGGCCATGCCAAAAAGAGGGCCTCCCATGTGTGCTCAACACAGCCATGTGGTCAAAAATTGGAAACAGTGAATCAAGAGAGAGAAAAGGCCATTTTTTGGAGGGGTTCAAAAGGGTCACACACAATTACTGGCCGGCCATATGATATTAGTGGCCTCCCAAGTGTGTACAACACAAATATGTGGTTTAGAGCTTGAAAAAGTGGCCTTAGGGTGGTCAACATTGGCTTTCAAGTGAGAAAAACGGGCGACGGAGGGTGATGAAGGAATATAACTGGTTGCTGAAACAATTACTGGCCTCCCACCCTTCTACGACCTTCCCAACAATGAAACAGAGGTCCCTGCCAAAAATGAACATAAACCAATGCAAAATGAGGGTTCGGGGGCCGAAACGCGCAATCCGAGGCCCCGAAAACTGACTGTTAGGCACCGGGAGTGGTGTTCAACCACGAAGTTGGTCTCTCGGACCACAGTGTCCCTCAAAAGGGAGGAAATAAGATGCATGCCAAAAACCGGAGCAAACGGAGGTAGTTAGGCAGTCCCGAACTGAGGCACTCGGCCTGACGGCTCCGAAAACCGAGAACCGGGCTCCGAAATGGGAAAAATGGCCTACGACCACGAAACGTAGCCTACGGCCACTGAGAGATGATCTACGAGACCTCTCCCTCCCTTCGGGAAGAGAAAACAGAGAAAACAGAGTCTGGTTCGCAAACCGAGGCAAAGCACAGAAAAGCTCGGAAGTCCGGAGGCAAGGCTCGCAGCCGAGACTCTGAAACTTCGGAACAAGCACAATATGCAACATCACCAAGCGCTCAATCGGTGACGTCTAAGTCTTAAGATCGGTCAAAAATGGGGTGTCTACAGTTGCCCCTCTTTGACAGAACTCGAAAGTCATAAGTGACGGGAGTGAATGTCAAAGCCCAGAGACAACCCATTTTTGACAAGGCCGAAGACTTAGACAAACAGACGAGATAAACAGAGATGTGCCCGCAGGCGTGCCTGCAAGCAAGGGGCAAAGTGCAAAGCGATATGCACAAGGCCAGATGTAACTTGATGATCATGCAAGTGCAGCAAGCTGTAATGAAGCAAATATTCGCAAACAGATGCAACAGTTTTAAGCAAGAATGCAAAGCAACAACTACGTTTCATGCAGTTAGGAATGCGGAGAATTATTCAATTCTCGTCACGTCTCACACGGAGAAGATACGATACTGCGCGATTCGTCTGGTCGCACCAGCTTTGAATGAACCGTACATACAATATCGTGCCTGCAAAAGGAAGAAACTCAACAAGCACAACAAATCTGACAACATATGTTCAATGCGATCTTGAATGCAGACAAATGCAGTGCCGGTAGAACGGTGCAGCACAATGCGGGGAAAACGCGCGCGGCAATGCGAGTTTGAGCACGGAGGCTTGGTGATATCAAAGAGACGTGCATAACAATGCAAGTATGTACATGACAATGCAAGTTACGTGCACAACAATGCAGAACAAGCGCAAACCAGGATGCATGTTTGTCACAAAACAACAAGCAAAGAAACGCGCGTTTTGGCGAGGGCGACTTGATCGCGGCCTCCGGTTCACCTCCCGGAGAGGTTACAATATGGTCAAAAAGGATACACCTTGATTTTGATGAGTAATGATGAGGCAAGCATCAAAAGTTGAAGCTGAAGTTCCGGCGGAGCAATTTCGCGACAGAAAGTGCACTTCTCATGTACTTTTTCAGGTCCCGGGGACTCCAATCTTCCTCAAAATTTGCAGAGACCTTGGGGGGCATGTGGGGAACACCACCGGCCACCTTTATTGGGAGAGGGAGGCCACCGGCCATTTTTTGAAAAGAGAATGGCCGGCCTGCCAGAAAAAGTGGCCGGCCGGCCACTTTGCCAAATCCGTGGGTATTTTTGTCTTTTCACCCTCTTTTCTTTAAAACCATTCGGCCAAACACTTTGTGCTCACAACACCAGCTCCGAAAACATCTTCTCTACCTTCCCAAACCATTTTCCTCTTCAGATCTGAGCTCTATATGCATTTTCCAACGCCCCACGCAAGTTGTTTTCGCCAAAACATTCAGTTTTAAACACTTTGAACCGATTAAATTTTGATTTCGGGGCTTCTTTTCTCATTTTCGCCACTTGAGGTGAGTTTGTCTCAACATTTGGAAGATTTTCTCGGGAGTTGACTTTTGTTGACTTTTTCATTTCCCGAGAGTTGACTTTTATTGACTTTTTCTAATTTTTACTCATTTTTGTTCATTTTTGCCCCTTTTGCAGATTTCTGAAATGGCCGGTCATTTTCCTCACGGTGGGGGTCCTGCGGATGCCGGAGGTGATCCTGATATCATGGCTCTGCCTCCGAGGGTTCGACCCTTCATACCCGAGAGGTACGAACCACTAGTACATGTTTTTCCGCGAGCTGTTTTCTATCACTTCACTGACTTTGATGAGCGAGCGCCCAGGGATCTCCTTCTGCGGGAGCCAGAGTATCACCTCTCGCATGAGGCACAAGAGGTATTTACTTCGTTTTCACCTTTTCTGCAACATATTATGAATTTTTCATGCATTCTGTTTGCATTCTGAACACACGGTTCAATCGTTTGAGTTTCTGAACACTCAGCCCATAAATTGATTGTGAACACACGGCACACACTGATTGAGAATTGAACACACAGCCCAAGCACTGATTTGCTGAGCACACAGCTCGAATTAGAGGTGAACACGCAGCACACACTGGTTGAGAGTTGAACACACAGCCCAAACACTGATTTTCTGAACACACAGCTCGAATTGAAGATGAACACGCAGTACACACTGATTGAGATTTGAACACGCAGCCCAAACACTAATTTTTTGAACACACAGCCCAAATTGAAGGTGGACACACGGCACACACTGATTGAGATTTGAACACACAGCCCAAACACTGATTTTCCGAACACACAGCCTAAATTGAAGGTGAACACGCAGCACACACTAATTGAGATTTGAACACGCAGTCCAAACACTAATTTTCTGAACGCACAGCCCGAATTGAAGGTGAACACACGACACACACTGGTTGAGATTTGAACACGCAGCCCAAACACTGATTTTCTGAGCACACAGCCCGAATTAGAGGTGAACACGCAGCACACACTGATTGAGATTTGAACACGCAGCCCAAACACTAATTTTCTGAACACACAGCTCGAATTGGAGGTGAACACACAGCATACACTGATTGAGATTTGAACACGCAGCCCAAACACTAATTTTCTGAACACACAGCCCGAATTGAAGGTGAACGCACGGCACACACTGGTTGAGAATTGAACACACGGCCCAAACACTGATTTTCTAAGCACACAGCCCGAATTAAAGGTGAACACACAGCACACACTGATTGAGATTTGAACACGCAGCCCAAACACTAATTTTCTAAACACACAGCCCGAATTGAAGGTGAACACACGGCACACACTGGTTGAGAATTGAACACACGGCCCAAACACTGATTTTCTGAGCACGCAGCTCGGATTGAAGGTGAACACACGGCACACACTGATTTTGAACACGCAGCCCAAACTGATGTATAGCATGCAGCTTACACTTTGAAATCTGAACACGCGGCTCATTCACTTTACTTTGCACGCAGCCTATTTATTTGCACACAGCTTATTCATTTCATTTGCACACAGCTCATTCATTTTATGCTGAAACATGTATTCATTCTGAATGCAGGTGACTTCTCGCACTGTGCGGGGATACGGCTCCACCGTAGCTAGAGATTGGTACACCGAGCTCCCGGAGGCTGTCCGGGATTTAGTTGATTTGGCGGGGTTTGGGCCCTTCTGCACTGGGCTATCTCGTTGTCCTGCCAGGAGGACGCTGATGGCAGCTTTGGTGGAGAGATGGTGGGACACCACCAACTCTTTTCATTTTTCCGCCACGGGGGACTTGACTATGACCCCGCTTGACTTTGCCGTGTTGACTAGCGTTGACGTGGGAGGTTGGCCCATCCCTTACGACGAGGACATGGGCCAGTGGGAGGCCGCTTGGATGTATTTACTGGGGGCTCGCCCACCTGTTGATAGATCTTCAGGGAGAGTCCGATACACTTGGTTCTCTTCCCATTTTCAGAGGGTAGAGATGGAGCCTGGGACTCCTGAGGAGGCAGCACAGTATGCTCGTGGTTTTCTAATGTTCCTCTTTGGGACCACTTTGTTTGCCGACAGGGGAACACTGTTGGGCTGTATCTGTTGAGCGCTTTGGTGGACCTATCACAGGTCAGACGGTATGACTGGGGTGGCGCCGGCTTGGCTACCCTTTACTGCTACATGAGCGCGACCTCCGGCGGACGGAGGGACTTACTTGGCAGCTACTGGAGAGCCTGGGAGGTACTTTCTGCCCTCTTGATTTACATTTCTGCTCCTCATTATTTGTACATTGCACACACGACGCACTCTACACTCTGTATTTTGCCCCCAGCACTTTGCATTTACATTCTGCACTGTTTTCCACAGTTATGGGTCTATGTGTATTTCCCGACATTAGCCCCGGAGTTGTTGGTAGAGGGGCCCCTCGTGACCCCGTACTCACTTGTGTTTGAAGGCCAGCACCGGCCAAGACCTCGGGAGTCTCTCCTTTATCTACGATAGTATTTCGACAAGGTGCGGTCGACGGAGGTATTTCAGAACTCTCAGTTCTTTCTGTTTTCATTTTTGGTTTGTCTTGCACCTTCCGATTTCTGATTAGTTTATGCACCGGTTATCCGCAGATCACATGGCAGCCCTGGGCGCCCTTAGGTGAAGGTCTCTGATTCCAGTTTGCCGGAGGGTGAGGTACCTCCCGATACAGGATCCTATTTGAAGGACCAGTTGGCAGGGCCTGGTTTTTGGGGGACCGCTTCTTAAGTCAGGTCTGGGGGTATACTTCTCAGGATCCTCCCGCAGCACCCCCATTTGACATGCGGATTGTTGATAGGCTCTCCTCCCGAGATGTCACTAGTGCTATGCTGGGTACTGATGCCTTACTCCATCTTGAGGAGGGAGATTATGCTACTTACCGCCACATATACCTGATGCCTCCACTGACAGGAGTTCGTACTCCGATGATGAGACCTACTGGTATGCCATCTTCGAGCCAGGCCCAGGCTCGGGCTGCAGACGCCCCTTCCACCAGTAGGGCTGGTACATCCAGAGGTGGGGGTGGATTTGTTCCCCCGATTCCTCTGACTCTTCATCATCCTGGGTGGCCAGACATGCCGACCGAGTTGACAGGATGGCGATTTGGGACTCCTTACCCGATCCCGATAGAGCCTCCTCTGCTTGATCACAGATACGTCAGAGATCCTGATTCACCACCGGTATGTTTTTACAGCTTTGATTTATCAGTCAGGCACTTGGACATTCATTCCTTTACTGATAGTTTCGCATTTGTATCTACAGCCTCCTGTCGAGTATGTGGATGAGATGCTCGGGATGATGGCCGCACTCGAGGGCATGGTCCTGCGGAGGGAGGCACAGTTGTCCATCATGGGTGTCCAGGTATTTGTCCAGTTTTCTTGCATTTATCATATTTTCGATGTCATGCTGATTTTGAACATCCTGCTGCATTGATAGGCTACTTGTGTAGAACACATCTGACACACACCCCACTTGCATACTGTATTTACATGTACCCCCTTCATGTAGTTTTCCTGTATCTGCATCTGATATACATATTTGAACTGATGTATTGAACTCTTCATTTTCAGATGCCCCCGGTATATGCTCAGCCATGGGTCGGGCCACCTGGGCCTTCTCGGGGAGGTGGACCATCTAGACCTTTTCGAGGCGCTGGGCCATCTGGGCCTTTTCGGGGAGCTGGGCCATCCAGGCCTTTTCGAGGAGCTCGAGGAGGGGGGTCGTCTCGCAGACGCAAAGCACACATTATAGAGGCGGAGCCCGATGAGGATGAGGAGGAGGAGGTTGCAGACCGTCAGTCGGAGACATTTGCTGAGGAGAAGGGCTCCGGTCTTGGTTCCGGGAGTGGAGGCGAGGCTGAGGGAGATCCCGAGGGTGATAGCTCCGACTCGGATGGTGATGGAGGGGCAGAGGCTACTTCGCAGAAGAGGATGAAGAGGGCCTCTTATTCCCGCTCTTGAGAGCATTGATGTTGCGATTCCCTGTTTTATTTACCTTTTTGCTAATAGTTGTAGCACATTGTACACTATTAGGCAGTTTTATTTTTTGTAAAACTTGTGCCATTGTTTGTAAAATGTTGTCATGATGGATTGAGACAGCTTTTGAAAAAGTGTTGTTTTTTAAACTCTTAGCATCATATCGCATCGTTTTGCACGAAAATGGGATTGAATGGAAATGTGCACTGTGTATTTGCCCAGTCAGGTAGTGAACCGACACAACAAACTAAACTACTTAACTTACTAAGATATAACAAAACCTTAGCAAGTTTACAACTCGATAAGCAAAACATAACAATGATGACGACTCAATAAACAAGACTCAACAAAATCGCTTAAACAAAGAGTAATAACTCAAAACACAAAACACGACAGCTCGACAAAACTTACAACTCGATAAGCAAAATGACAACTCGATAAGCAAAAACTTGACAAAACAAAGTGTATTTCGGACGATCTGGGCGACGGAACGCATCTGAATCCAAGGGAAATGGAGGCCTTCGACCCACCCGATGCACGGAAATGCTTGGAACTTCCTCTGGAGGGTAAAACAGGACTGAAGAAACACATCAGAGCATGGCCGGCCACTTTTGGGAGCCGGCCGGCCAGCTTTTTGTATGTGAGGGGAGAAATGTGGCTGGCCTGCTAGAAAAGGTGGCCGGCCAGCCACTTATCTCAGCAGCCGCCAAATTTTTGACACGTGTCCCCCGAATAGTGTCCCATCCTCTATAAAAGCTCCAACTTCGGGACTCATTCATTTCATCACTGCTTTGCACAAAAAAATGGAGGCGTTTCTTGTAGAAAATCTCACATCTTGGATCTCTTCTTTAAATGGCTCGGAAAAGTTGAATTTCCGAGATTTCGGCTTGAATGCACTATTCACGATAAGTCGTACTCCGCTGCACCTTCCTTTCCTCCATGCCGCGGCAAGGTTCTGGAACCTAGTGACGCACATCTTTAGCTTTGGGGGCAAGAGGTATGTCCAACTTTTGAAGATTTTCAAGTCTTGACGGAGTCTGAACGTTCGGAAGAGATCTTGCCTCAGTTTCGCTTTGGCCACGCCCAAGCTTTGGGGTGGATGTGTGGATTCACCGCACATGACGCTCGGTCTCTGATCTGTAATAGGGAACTGGATATCCTCGGCTTGATTCATCGCTTTTCCGATGTCGGCGATCGCGGCAACCATCATTGGCAAGGTTTCCAACAATATGCCCTCTGCTTGTGCATGCTATCTCATTTTCTGCTTGCCCTGGGCTTCGGTGGACCTAGCATTCGTCTGATTAAAGTTGCTCAAGGCCTAAAGGAAGGAAAGAGCTGTATTGCTATGGCATTGGCCGAAACGCTGATGGGCTTGGACGCTTTCCACCGTCAAGAGACGACCAGATTTGCAGGGAGTCCACTATTGCTGCAGGTAATGTTTCCCACCCATCTTACATATGTATTTGCTCACATCACTCGGCCCTCAGGCTCGGTTTTTCTCACAAACCCTCGTCTTACTGTTCTTTCATCGCACATCTCTCTATTCTTTATTCTCTCATTTTTCATCCCTCCCAGGTATGGTTGATGGATAAATTGCAAGTTGTGGACTCTTGTCCTGCCTACTCAGCCCGCAGCTACTTCTTTCGGCAACGCCTAGTCGATGCACTTGATGAGGGATGGTGGTTCAACTGGATGTGCAATTTGTCTGCTGACCGTATTGCTTGGCGCTGCCCTTGGCTCAATCTCCCGGCCATGAGTTATAGCATGTCTCGGCTGATCGGGATCCAATTGATTGGTCTGACCCACTGTGTGTTCTACTTTCCGTTCCGGTTCCTGCGCCAGTTCGGTCATGATCAAACTTGCCCGCCAAAGGGGATTGAGTACCCGGCTGCTTTCCCGGTCCGAGGCGCGCAGCTTGCCCGGTATGCCACAGCATGGAGGACTAGAGAGCTCCTGGCCCCCGCTCCCACTTTCAGTTGCACTTTGTCAGACGAGTGTTGGGATTGGCTCAATGAAGAGGCACAGATTGGGCCTAGCTTGGCATCAGAGGCTTCGACTAGCTTTGGGATGGGGCGCAGGGACACCTGACTTGACTATGCCCCGAATTTATTGTTTTATTAGTACTTTCAAGTTTTCTTTATGAGTGTAATAAAAAGCAACTTCAATTGTATGCAAGAGCAAGAGAACTCTGTTTTGAAATCAAAGAAATTGAAGGTTGTGGTACTGAAAATTTTTCGCTTTGGTCCAAAAATGGTCTTAGTTGTAAAAAGATCAATTTGAACAAAGTCAACTTTTATTAAAACTTTTCAAAACTATTTTCGATATGGATCAGAACTGGACACACCTGAGATCTGTCACTGAGATGCACAACCCCGGATCCTAGCAACTTGAAAGTTGCCCCTAGTCTGAATAGTACCGCGGCACTGTATGGCAACGGAAAGTTACCCCTAGTCTGAATAGCACTGTACCGGAGATTGCGATAAATGCTGATGAATAGAGATGACCGAGATGATCAATTGGACAAAGTTGATCGGGGAAAAGTTTTATGGCTGAACTTCAGGGTGAAGTTGCCTACGTATCCCAAAGATGGGAATCAAGCCTTACGTAATTCGAGCTTAGGTTCGCTCGGGTATTTTCACTCTCCTTTTACGCTCTAACTTTTGCCAAGGCCGCCCTTTGCGAATTTTCAACCTTGCGAGCTCAGTTTTTATAATTTCAAATTTTCTGTGCTCTGAGTTTTGCCTAGGTCGCCCTTTCGGGTTTTCGGCCTAGCGAGCCTCTCAGGGGTAATATTTCTTCAACTTGTCCATGTTGATCGGTTGGGAGAACTCTAAGCCATCTAGATCCATCAGAACCACAGCTCCACCTGACCAGATTGACTTGATGATGTAAGGACCAGTCCAATTGGGTCTGAACTTGCCCCTTGGGTCGTGGATGGGAGCTCGGTTGTCCTTGAGTACCAAATCTCCTTCCTTTAAATTCCTGGACTTAACCTTCTTGTTGAAAGCCCGGGCGATTCTGCGCTGATAACCCTGAACATGGTACAGTGCTTTCAGTCTTCTTTCATCAAAGAGCATGAGTTCTTCAAATCTGCTCTGCTGCCAATCTGCTTCAGTTACTTGACACTCAGCCAATACTCGCAAAGACGGAACTTCAATTTCAATCGGCAGAACGGCCTCTATCCCATAAACCAATGAATACGGAGTCGCCCCAGTAGAAGTTCTGATTGAAGTCCGGTAGCCCCACAGAGCAAACGGCAGCTTATCTGGCCAGTCCCGGTAGGTTTCCACCATCTTCTGTAAAATGTGCTTGATGTTCTTGTTGGCAGCCTCAACCATTCCGTTGGTTTGCGGCCGATAGGTAGATGACTTATGAAAAGCCACGTTGTATTTTTCCAACAAATCTATCACCTCCTTCTTGAAGTGGGAACCATTGTCTGAAATAACTCATTTGGGACTCCATAGCGACAGATGATGTTGTTTCTGATAAATTTTGCAACGTATGAAGCCTTCAACACCGCATAAGATTGGGCCTCGACCCACTTCGTAAAATAATCTATCGCGACCAAGATGAACTCATGCCCATTTGACCCCTTCGGAGTGACAGCCTCGATCACATCAATTCCCCAAACTGAAAATGGCCATGGCGAAGTCATGTTGTACAGCTTCGACGGCGGGATGTTCATGCGATTTGCATGAATTTGACATTTGTGGCATCGCCGGACAAAACCAATACAATCCTCCTCCATGGTGGACCAGTAGTAACCCTGTCTGAGGATCTTCCGTGCTAGCATTACTCCGTTCATATGCGCACCGCACACTCCTCCATGGATGGCTTCCATCAGACGCTTTGACTCTTCGACATCAACACACAGCTTATGCATTCCCAGATGACCTCTCTTATACAGCTTACCCCCACAGATGATGAACTGAACGGCCATTCTTCTGATTGTCCTTTTGTCCTTGGCATTCACCCCTGGTGGATATGCTTCCTTCTCCAAGAAATTCCAAATGTCATAGTACCAAGGGTTTTCGTCCTGAACCTCATCTATAGCAGCAATCGACTCGTAGGCAGGTGCAAATTTCTGGTCAATGATGACTGGACGCATCCGGACACCACACGGGATGTCTATCATGGAAGATAGAGTTGCTAAAGAATCTGCGAACCTGTTGTTCTCTCTTAGTAGATGAGCAAAGTTTAGCTTCTCAAACTGAGGAATTAGCAAGTCCAAGGTCTGGTGATACATCATCATCTTTTTCTCTTTTACTTTCCAGTCTCCTTTTGCTTGAGACACAACAAGGTTCGAGTCCCCAATGACGTCCAACCGTCTTGCCCCTAGTTCCAGGGCCGCTTCTAGACCGGCAATACATGTCTCATATTCTGCTTCGTTGTTCGAGACTTTGAATCGGAGTTTGAAGGCTAGAGGGATACGAGAATTGTCGGGTGCTATCAGCAACACTCCTATCCCATACCCGTGTTGATTTGACGCTCCGTCAAAGTACATCGTCCAAGTTTCATCGTCGATATGCAAAATAGCCTTATCTAGGAACAAATACTCAACTGCTTGACCCCCTTCCACTAGATGGTCGGCAAGGAACTCTGCTACTGCTCTTCCCTTTACTGACTTTCGTGTCACATACTTCAGATCAAATTCGGAGAGCAACAGTAACCAACGAGCTAGCCTACCCGTAAGTGCTGGTTTCTCGAAAAGATATTTAATGGGATCGAGACGTGAAACCAACATTACGGAGTGAGCTAACAGGTAGTGCCGCAGCTTCCTGGTAGCCCATACCAAAGCTAAGCAAGCCTTCTCCAGCGGTGTATATCGGGTCTCATACTCTAGCATCTTCTTGCTAAGATAGTAGATGGCTTTTTCCACCTTGTCCTCTGATTCTTGCGCAAGCATGCAGCCCATTGTGGTCTCAGTCACTGACAAATACAATATCAACGGTTTCCCCGGTTCTGGTGGCGACAAAACGGGCGGGTTTTATAAATATTCTTTAATCTGTTCAAATGCAGCTTGACATCGGCCGTCCCATTGGAACTTCTTTCCTTTCTTCAGGAGACCAAAAAGTGGTTCACAAGTCAAGGTTAATTTTGAGATAAACCATCTTATGAATTACACTTTACCCAGAAAGCCTCGCACCTCCTTTTCAGTCCTTGGTGGTGGCATTTCTAAGATGGCCTTGATTTTGGAAGGGTCGACTTCGATGCCCCTTTGTGTAATCAGAAACCCCAGCATTTTTCCCGCTGTAACACCAAACGTACACTTTTGAGGGTTTAGCCGCAACCGGAATTCCCTGATCCTTTGGAAAAACTTGTGCAAGGCGGTGTAGTGGCTCTCTCTTTCTTTGGACTTGACAATCATGTCGTCCACGTACACCTCAACCTCTTTGTGGATCATGTCATGTAATATTGTGGTCGCGGCCCGTTGATAAGTAGCTCCAGCATTCTTCAACCCAAACGGCATTACTCTGTAGCAGTATGTCCCCCACGGGGTGGTGAATGCAGTCTTTTCCCGGTCTTCAGGTGCCATCACTATCTGATTGTAGCCTGAGAAGCCATCCATGAATGAGAGCAAAACATGTCCTGCTGTGAAATCTACCAACTCATCGATGTGCGGTAAGGGAAAATCGTCCTTCGGACTAGCTCTGTTCAAATCCCTAAAATCTACGCACACTCGGATTCTGCCATCCTTCTTCGGCACTAGAACAATGTTGGCCAACCAAGTCGGATATTCGGATACCAGTAGGAAGCCTGCGTCGATTTGCTTGGTGACCTCTTCCTTAATCTTGAGAGCCCAGTCCGGGCGGATCCTCCTGAGTTTCTGCTTGACAGGTCGGGCCTCGGGGTCAAGGGGGATCCGATGTTGTACAATCTCAGGATCGATTCCAGGCATGTCTTCGTAGAACCACGCGAAAACATCTTTGAAATCTTTTAATAAAGCGACTAAGCGCTCGCGTTCCTCCGAAGACAACGTGGACCCGATCTGGACCAGCCACGGGTCCTCCTCAGTACCAATGTTCACGGTAGTGATTTCATCAACTAACGGTTTAACAAATCTCTCATGCTCTTGCTCAATTAAACGTTGCAAAACCGGAGGAACTTCGTCCTCGTCGTTTTTATCAAAGTTTTGAAAGTCTGAATTAATGCAATAAATCAAGGGCACAGAAAAGTACTCAGAAACCACAGCTATTTGATTCTCATTAGGCACATCCAAATCGTCCGATTCATCGGTTACAACAGACTCAAATGAAAAGGAAAAAGACGACTTAGACAGGACTGTGGCATCCGGGTTACCATTCCCAGGAGTATCAGACTCAGACTCAGTCGAGCGGGAACCTAATTCCGACTCACAAGACTCGGTGGAATCAAATTCCGGCTCACTAGCTGACCCGGTGCTGCTAGACAAAAATCCCTCCTCGTATTGCCAAGTGAGAGAGGGTGCGATAGATACATCCAAGATAGTCGCTGGTAGGCCCGCAGCCGTTTCATCCCCAATCATGGAAACCGAGAAGTTATCCCCCAAGCACTTATAGTCGATCGGAGGATCAGAAAGTAGACATGCCAGTGCTACCCCCATTTCAAATTCAGTGCCCTCGGAGTTGTCACGACCCAAACCCGCCCCTATAGGTTTAGCGACGTAACCGGCCAGTAATCCTTGGCATTCACCCCTGGTGGATATGCTTCCTTCTCCAAGAAATTCCAAATGTCATAGTACCAAGGGTTTTCGTCCTGAACCTCATCTATAGCAGCAATCGACTCGTAGGCAGGTGCAAATTTCTGGTCAATGATGACTGGACGCATCCGGACACCACACGGGATGTCTATCATGGAAGATAGAGTTGCTAAAGAATCTGCGAACCTGTTGTTCTCTCTTAGTAGATGAGCAAAGTTTAGCTTCTCAAACTGAGGAATTAGCAAGTCCAAGGTCTGGTGATACATCATCATCTTTTTCTCTTTTACTTTCCAGTCTCCTTTTGCTTGAGACACAACAAGGTTCGAGTCCCCAATGACGTCCAACCGTCTTGCCCCTAGTTCCAGGGCCGCTTCTAGACCGGCAATACATGTCTCATATTCTGCTTCGTTGTTCGAGACTTTGAATCGGAGTTTGAAGGCTAGAGGGATACGAGAATTGTCGGGTGCTATCAGCAACACTCCTATCCCATACCCGTGTTGATTTGACGCTCCGTCAAAGTACATCGTCCAAGTTTCATCGTCGATATGCAAAATAGCCTTATCTAGGAACAAATACTCAACTGCTTGACCCCCTTCCACTAGATGGTCGGCAAGGAACTCTGCTACTGCTCTTCCCTTTACTGACTTTCGTGTCACATACTTCAGATCAAATTCGGAGAGCAACAGTAACCAACGAGCTAGCCTACCCGTAAGTGCTGGTTTCTCGAAAAGATATTTAATGGGATCGAGACGTGAAACCAACATTACGGAGTGAGCTAACAGGTAGTGCCGCAGCTTCCTGGTAGCCCATACCAAAGCTAAGCAAGCCTTCTCCAGCGGTGTATATCGGGTCTCATACTCTAGCATCTTCTTGCTAAGATAGTAGATGGCTTTTTCCACCTTGTCCTCTGATTCTTGCGCAAGCATGCAGCCCATTGTGGTCTCAGTCACTGACAAATACAATATCAACGGTTTCCCCGGTTCTGGTGGCGACAAAACGGGCGGGTTTTATAAATATTCTTTAATCTGTTCAAATGCAGCTTGACATCGGCCGTCCCATTGGAACTTCTTTCCTTTCTTCAGGAGACCAAAAAGTGGTTCACAAGTCAAGGTTAATTTTGAGATAAACCATCTTATGAATTACACTTTACCCAGAAAGCCTCGCACCTCCTTTTCAGTCCTTGGTGGTGGCATTTCTAAGATGGCCTTGATTTTGGAAGGGTTGACTTCGATGCCCCTTTGTGTAATCAGAAACCCCAGCATTTTTCCCGCTGTAACACCAAACGTACACTTTTGAGGGTTTAGCCGCAACCGGAATTCCCTGATCCTTTGGAAAAACTTGTGCAAGGCGGTGTAGTGGCTCTCTCTTTCTTTGGACTTGACAATCATGTCGTCCACGTACACCTCAACCTCTTTGTGGATCATGTCATGTAATATTGTGGTCGCGGCCCGTTGATAAGTAGCTCCAGCATTCTTCAACCCAAACGGCATTACTCTGTAGCAGTATGTCCCCCACGGGGTGGTGAATGCAGTCTTTTCCCGGTCTTCAGGTGCCATCACTATCTGATTGTAGCCTGAGAAGCCATCCATGAATGAGAGCAAAACATGTCCTGCTGTGAAATCTACCAACTCATCGATGTGCGGTAAGGGAAAATCGTCCTTCGGACTAGCTCTGTTCAAATCCCTAAAATCTACGCACACTCGGATTCTGCCATCCTTCTTCGGCACTAGAACAATGTTGGCCAACCAAGTCGGATATTCGGATACCAGTAGGAAGCCTGCGTCGATTTGCTTGGTGACCTCTTCCTTAATCTTGAGAGCCCAGTCCGGGCGGATCCTCCTGAGTTTCTGCTTGACAGGTCGGGCCTCGGGGTCAAGGGGGATCCGATGCTGTACAATCTCAGGATCGATTCCAGACATGTCTTCGTAGAACCACGCGAAAACATCTTTGAAATCTTTTAATAAAGCGACTAAGCGCTCGCGTTCCTCCGAAGACAACGTGGACCCGATCTGGACCAGCCACGGGTCCTCCTCAGTACCAATGTTCACGGTAGTGATTTCATCAACTAACGGTTTAACAAATCTCTCATGCTCTTGCTCAATTAAACGTTGCAAAACCGGAGGAACTTCGTCCTCGTCGTTTTTATCAAAGTTTTGAAAGTCTGAATTAATGCAATAAATCAAGGGCACAGAAAAGTACTCAGAAACCACAGCTATTTGATTCTCATTAGGCACATCCAAATCGTCCGATTCATCGGTTACAACAGACTCAAATGAAAAGGAAAAAGACGACTTAGACAGGACTGTGGCATCCGGGTTACCATTCCCAGGAGTATCAGACTCAGACTCAGTCGAGCGGGAACCTAATTCCGACTCACAAGACTCGGTGGAATCAAATTCCGGCTCACTAGCTGACCCGGTGCTGCTAGACAAAAATCCCTCCTCGTATTGCCAAGTGAGAGAGGGTGCGATAGATACATCCAAGATAGTCGCTGGTAGGCCCGCAGCCGTTTCATCCCCAATCATGGAAACCGAGAAGTTATCCCCAAGCACTTATAGTCGATCGGAGGATCAGAAAGTAGACATGCCAGTGCTACCCCCATTTCAAATTCAGTGCCCTCGGAGTTGTCACGACCCAAACCCGCCCCTATAGGTTTAGCGACGTAACCGGCCAGTAATCCGTGGATTACCTACGGCCTCTGAAGACATTAACAAATATTAAGGGGCTGCGGAAGCAATAATGTAGAATAAACAAGGTCCAATGAGCTGTGATGACATACATGGGACAGAAAATTTTAAAACTTATTTATATACATAAACATGCTAGTCAGGTACACCCATATGTACAAAATATTTACATAAGTACATCCCAAGATTCGACTTTACAAGACACAACCATAAACATTGACTAGCATGAAACAAAACAGCCTCTGCGTTAGACTTTGACCGGAACCTCCTCGGGAGGCACAACAGTTGGCTGACAAAAAGGGAACAGGAGGCCCTCAACTCTGGCCCTGGTCATGTGCCGGCTCACCTACATATATATAATAAACTGTGAGCGAAAGCCCAGTGAATAATAAACAGAGTAAAGGGGTTGTAATGAATGTGTCCATACAGATTCAGAATTCATAATTCAGTTCATATCAAAGCCATACTTGTATAGATCATTTACAGAAATCAGAAGTCTTGCGTAAATATGCGTGAAACATTCGATAGCCCTCACAGATACAGTTGACCCAAAAAAGGACGGCCATAAAGGCAAAACAATTGACTCACGTGCACGGAGACAGTACAGTTGGCCCATAAGGGACGTAATAAACAGTTGGCTCATGAGACGTACAATTGGCCCATGAAGGGACGTAAGGATCCATAAACAATTGGCTCATGAGACGTACAGTTGGCCCATAAATGGACGAAACAGAACATAATTGAGGCTAAGAATGTCACGAGTACATCTCAGGAAAACATTGGACAACCATTCATTCATACGGAAATATCATTGCAGAAAACAGATCTTGTTTCATCACACAGAAAGTGGATGTAATTTGAACATAACTTTATTAAGTTATTACTCACAGTGGGCGTTGGACCGATAAGTGGAGCCAAATGATCAAACAGATTGCGGCACACGACCTACATAACACATAGCGGATACACACTTGAAATACGCATTTCTAATTGTATTAAACTCACACCAATGATTCTAAGTGTGTACTTAACCCCTTAACCCTAGTATGGAGCCTTAAACATGGCCTAGGAATGCCTAGGATGGAATGAGGATGCAAAAGAATGCCTTAGAAACATTTTCAGAAATTTTCAGAAAAACAGAGTTCCGCTCGAGCGCATGTTTCCCTGCTCGAGCGGACATGCAAAACAAAGGGACCCGCTCGAGCGTCAACTTCCCCGCTCGCGCATGTCACACAATCCTCCGCTCGAGCGTACTTTCCTCCGCTCGAGCGGACTGATGAACAGTGTAAAGTACTGGATGCTCGATTTCTCCGCTCGAGCGCGCATAACTCCGCTTGAGCGGACTGTGAAACAGGTCAAAGTGCTGGGAGCTTGATTTCCCCGCTCGAGCAGCCCTTCCCCCGCTCGAGCGGACGATCAAAATCTGGAAATTCCAGATTGCACCTCCAAGCTCAAACTCAAGTTCAAATGCATAAAAACCGATCCTCTTGGGCTAATTTTTGGAAAAACACTTGTAAACACATATAATAACATGATTCAAAGCTCAATTTAAGAAACCCAAGCCCAAGGGTGTTTAATTTAAACCCCAATTTGAAACCAATTTCATGAACAATACTCAAACATGCCATGCATGAATTTTAAACAACTTACAAGCTCCAAAACATGCTCTATTGAGCTCCATTCTTTGAAAACATGATGGTTTCATGAACCTTATGCAAAACATGGACATGCATGTGAGGAAAACATGACTTACAACCTCAAAACTCAACAATAACAACATGCATGCAACAATTAAGCTTCAATACAACATCACAAGCCATAAATTGGCTCTAGACTCCAACTTAGCTCTAAACCATGCAAAAATCAACATGAATACACAATCATGGAGATGAATTTCTACCTTAAGTCTTGAATTAGAGGTGTAGGAGCTCAAACATGCAATTGCTCTTCCAAATTTCCAAGTCTCCAAGCAAATTTGCGAGAAGAACTCAATCTCTCTCTCTCTAGCTCTCTAGGTCGGCAGAAAAAAGGAAATGGGGCTGAACCAAATGTTTGTCTTAGTGTATGCATGGCTCAAAATGTTGAGGTAGTGGGCCACTAAGGGTGGCAAAGTAGTAAATATGTGTTCAATGCAATTTAATCTATTTTAGTCTAATTTAATTGTACCAAATCACATTTTACTTAAATACACCATAAAATCACATAAATTAGGATGATTATGAAACACTAAACGATTTTGAATTCGGTCGCCGATAAGGCCTCCAATTTGCAGTCTAAAGTTTAAAACACGAACAGATATTTTGACACCGGACAGATAATAACACATAACTCATGTAATGCACATGCACGTAAATTCCAGATTTCCTCTTAATAATTATTAGGCATAATTAAGTTCCAATTAGCGCTAATCAGGGTCGGGGTTATTACAGTCTTCCCCCCTTAAAAGAGTTTGGTCCCCAAACTCAAGTTACCTTCATTCGGAGTCAACATTGGGTCTAGAGGAAACAATTCCGGATATCTCTTCTTCATATCTTCCTCAGTTTCCCAGGTTGCGTAGGTTCCCCCGTGGTTCTGCCAATCAACTTTCACCAACGGTATTTCTTTGTTTCTCAGTCTTTTAATCTTTCGATTCACAATCTGAATAGGCCTTTCTTCATAGGTGTAGTCATCTTTCAGAAGTACATGTGTCGGTTCGATGACGTAGAGTGGATCCCTCAAGTATTCCCAAAGCATCGATACATGAAAGACATTGTGCATGTGTTCCATCACCGGAGGTAAGGCTATTCGGTAGGACACTGGATTGATCTTTTCGAGAACTTTATAAGGTCCAACATACCTCGGAGCCAATTTTCCTTTAACACCAAATCGGGTTTGACCCTTCATCGGGGTTACCTTAATAAACACATGGTCGCCCACTTCATATTCCCTTTCTCTTCTTCGAACATCGGCGTAACTTTTCTGCCTACTTTGTGTAGTTTTCAACCGCTGCTGTATCAGTTTCACTTTCTCGGTTGTTTCTTGCACAAGTTCTGGTCCCAACAGAGGTCTGTCACCCACTTCAGCCCAACATATTGGAGATCGACACTTTCTCCCATACAATGCTTCGTAAGGAGCCATCCCAATACTCGAGTGGTAACTGTTGTTGTATACAAACTCAGCTAATGGCAAGTAAGCTTCCCAATTCCCCTGGAAATCTAATACACACATTCTGAGCATATCCTCCAGAGTTTGGTTAGGTCGTTCAGTTTGGCCATCAGTCTGTGGGTGGTAAGCACTGCTCAATCTCAATTCTGTTCCCAAAGCCTGTTGCAAACTTTGCCAAAAATCTTGACACAAACTTCGAGTCCCTGTCAGACACAATAGACACTGGCACTCCATGCAGTCTCACAATTTCAGTCATATAGATGTTAGCCAGTCTATCAGCGTTATAAATAGTTTTAACAGGCAGAAAATGTGCAGACTTAGTCAAACGGTCAACTATAACCTAGATAGAATCCATTCCTCGAGTAGAGTGAGGCAATCCCACAATGAAGTCTATGGTGATATGCTCCCATTTCCATTCTGGTATTGGAAGTGGTTGTAGCAAACCGGCAGGTCGTTGATGTTCAGCTTTAACCTGTTGGCAGTGTAGACATCTAGCCACAAAGTCTGCAATACTCCTCTTCATTCCAGGCCACCAAAAGTTCTGTTTCAAATTGTGGTACATCTTCGTGTTCCCCGGATGCATAGCAAATTTACTACTGTGGGCTTCAGTCATAACACGTTTCCTCAGACCACAGCAATCAGGCACACAAAGACGGTTCTGAAATTTCAGCACACCATTTTCAAACACAAAATCGGGTCTCGGTTTCGAATCAAACTCCTCTATAATCTTTTTCAAATGTTCATCCTCACATTGTTTCTGTTTGATCTCATCAAGAATAACAGGTTGAGCAGAGATAGCAGATATCAGTCCATCTTGTTCATAGCCAGTTGACAAGTCTTTTCGGCTGGATAACAAACACGACACAGTTGCACCAGATTTTCGGTTCAAGGCATCCGCCACAGTATTAGCCTTTCCGGGTGATATAAGATTTGCAAGTCATAATCCTTAATTAGTTCCATCCAACGTCTCTGTCTCATATTCAACTCCTTTTGGTAAGAAATATTTCAAGCTTTTATGGTCGGTGTACACTCGCAAGTTACCCCATACAAGTAATGGCGCCATATTTTCAAAGTAAACACCACGGCTGCCAATGCAAGATCATGCGTTGGATAATTCTTTTCATGAGGTCGCAGTTGTCTGGAGGCATAGGCAATCACCTTTCCATTTTGCATCAGTACACACCCTAAGCCTTTATATGAAGCATCACTGTACACTTGAAACCCATCAGTACCATTTGGCAAGGTTAAAATTGGTGCAGTCACTAACTTGGTTTTCAACTCTTGGAAAGCTGCCTCTCTTTGATCATTCCGGTCGAATGGCATGTTTTTCTGAGTTAACTGAGTTAATGGCAAGGCAAGCTTTGAGAAGTCTTTCACAAATCTCCGGTAGTAGCCTGCAAGTCCCAAGAAGCTCCGTACTTCTGTCACATTTGTAGGTCTCGGCCAGTCCACAACAGCCTCAATTTTCTGAGGGTCCACAGAAACACCATTTTTGTCAATCACATGGCCCAGAAATGCCACACTGTCTAGCCAGAATTCGCACTTAGACAATTTAGCATACAACTTCTTTTCTCTCAATATCTGCAAGGCGGTTCTCAAATGCTTTTCATGTTCTTCCCTGTCTTTAGAATATATCAGAATATCATCAATAAATACAACAATAAAATCATCCAGATATGATTTAAACACTCTATAATAAGATCCATGAAAGCAGCAGGTGCATTAGTCATCCCAAACGGCATTACCAAGAATTCATAATGTCCATATCTAGTCCGGAATGCAGTTTTCTCTATATCTTCGGCTCTAACCTTTAACTGATGATACCCAGACCTGAGGTCAATTTTTGAAAACACTTGGGCACCCTGAAGTTGGTCAAACAAGTCATCTATTCGGGGCAAAGGATATTTGTTTTTGATAGTCACTTTGTTCAATTCCCGATAGTCTATACACAATCTCAAAGACCCATCCTTCTTTTTGACAAAATAACACTGGAGCACCCCAAGGTGAAGTACTCGGACGGATAAAGTTCTTGTCTAACAGTTCCTGAAGTTGGGTTTTCAATTCTTTCAATTCAGAGATAGACATTCTATAGGGAGTCTTGGAAATAGGTTGTGTCCCCGAAACACCTCAACAGTAAATTCAATTTCTCTGTCAACTAAGTCCCCGGTAAATCAGTTGGAAACACATCAGGAAAGTCACACACAGGGATTGTTTCTACAGTAACATGGCAGATGATGTGGTCAATATGCAACACAGATAACCCCTACAACCCTTCCTAAGTAGTTTTACAGCTTTCATAGCCGAAATTAAGTATGGGGGAGGAACTACCCCATTCCCTCTAAAGGTAAATTCAGGCATACCCGGCGGTCTAAACAAACAGTTTTGTTTGCACAATCAATGGTAGCACAGTATTTAGTCAACCAATCCATCCCCAAAATACAGTCAAAATGATGAATGTCCAAAGGTAATAAATCCACATACAATATCATATCACCACCACAACATCACATGCTGGATAAACATGAGTACACATCATAGAATCCCCAGAAGGTGTAGATACAGATAATACACATGTCATATGTTCTAGTGGCCTAGTCAATTTTCGAGAAAAGCATGTGACACAAAAGAATGCGTAGAACCAGAATCTATCAACACACATGCATTTTGAGAACATACAGAAAGTGTACCTGACACCACAGTATAGGTGTTCGGTACGTCCCCGGCACTAAGGCAAACACTCGGCCTTGTTTCAAAGGTTCCTTTCCTGCATTGGCTTTGACATTGGTTTTGGCCACTGAAGCGGATCCCGCTGAACTCGCTGCAGGACGGTTAGTGCTCTCACTCCTGAAGGGACAATCTCTCACTACATGGCCTGGTTGGCCACATCGATAACATGCACCAGATGCTCGGTGGCACACACCCTGTGCTTATTACCACAATCAGAACAAACTGGAGGAGGCCCACTACTTGACTCGAGTTACTCCAAGTCCCTGTGTTCTGCTTCTTATTCCGAAGTTCGGCCTTTCTTAAAACTATTCCAGATCTTTTCCCTCTCACTCATTTGCTGTGGAGCTGGGGCTTTGCTTGTCTCATGGCAGCTAAAGTAGATTCTGCCATTAATGCTCTGTCCAGGACTTCTCACATATGTGGGTAATTTCAGACTCCTACTCGATCAAACACATCAAGATTCAATCCCTTCAAACTTTCGGGCTTTCTTGTAGTCTGTGTCCACCATATGTGGAGCAAATCGTGCTAATTCAGTAAACTTAGCTTCATACTCTGCCACTACATTCTTCCTGTTTAAGTTCCTGAAATTCTGAGACTTTTCGGTCTCTGAAACATTGGGAAAAATACTTGTCATAGAAAATTGCATTAAACTGTGCCATGTCATATTCTCATTGTTGTTTCGGATCAACAGCCACCACCTGCGGGCTTCATCTTTCAGTGTGTAGGTAGCTAACAGGACTTTCTGAGTTTCAGAACAAGGAAACACCTCATACAATTTCTCCATCTCAAGCAACCATGTTTCAGCTTTCAGGGGCTCAATCCCACCATAGAACATTGGCGGTTTCATTTTCAGAAATTTCTGTGTCAGATTTATGATGTCATTGTTATCTGCCTCAACTTGTACCGGTGGAGGTGGAGGAGGTAAGGGTTGCTGCCTTTGTTGCTGTGTTAAGGTCTCAGTCAATGCTGCCAGCATTTGTTCCATTCGGCTCATGCGAGCCTCAGATGATTCACTTTCACCACTTCCCCCTGAGTTCTCCATTTTACTATACAGACATCAAAGGATATTAAGCATAGGTATATTCAAATGTACATTCAGTTTTAATATTCAGTTGCATTACCACACACTCACACATGCAAATGGAATGCCCCTAATTCTTACTAGGACATCCTAAGCTCATACGGACCTGTGTGTGCGGTACAACTCGTGCTCTGATACCACTCTGTCACGACCCAAACCCGCCCCTATAGGTTTAGCGACGTAACCGGCCAGTAATCCGTGGATTACCTACGGCCTCTGAAGACATTAACAAATATTAAGGGGCTGCGGAAGCAATAATGTAAATAAACAAGGTCCAATGAGCTGTGATGACATACATGGGACAGAAAATTTTAAAACTTATTTATATACATAAACATGCTAGTCAGGTACACCCATATGTACAAAATATTTACATAAGTACATCCCAAGATCCACTTTACAAAACACAACAAAAACATGACTAGCATGAAACAAAAGCCACGGCGTTA
The DNA here is from genome assembly GCA_030407325.1 of Camellia japonica. Lineage (NCBI taxonomy): Eukaryota > Viridiplantae > Streptophyta > Magnoliopsida > Ericales > Theaceae > Camellia > Camellia japonica. Next base: position 46,269,799 of record JAPPVO010000019.1, read on the forward strand.
GGCTTCGACCGGAACCTCCTCGGGAGGCACAACAGTTGGCTGACAAAAACGAACAGGAGGCCCTCAACTCTGGCCCTGGTCTTGTGCCGGCTCACCTACATATATATATAAACTGTGAGCGAAAGCCCAGTGAATAATAAACAGAGTAAAGGGGTTTAATGAATGTGTCCATACAGATTCAGAATTCAAATTTCAGTTCATATCAAAAGCCATACTTTATATAGATCATTTACAGAAATCAGAAGTCTTGCGTAAATATGCGTGAACATTCATAGCCTCACAGATACAGTTGACCCAAAAAGGGACGGCCATAAAGGCAAAACAGTTGACTCACGTGCACGGAGACAGTACAGTTGGCCCATAAGGGACGTAATAAACAGTTGGCTCATGAGACGTACAGTTGGCCCATGAAGGGACGTAAGGATCCATAAACAGTTGGCTCATGAGACGTACAATTGGCCCATAAAGGGACGAAACAGAACATAATTGAGGCTAAGAATGTCACGAGTACATCTCAGGAAAACATTGGACAACCATTCATTCATACGGAAATATCATTGCAGAAAACAGATCTTGTTTCATCACACAGAAAGTGATGTAATTGAACATAACTTTACTAAGTTATTACTCACAGTGGGCGTTGACCGACAGGTGGAGCCAAATGATCAAACAGATTGCGGCACACGACCTACATAACACATAGCGGATACACACTTGAAATACGCATTTCTAATTGTATAAAACTCACACCAATGATTCTAAGTGTGTACTTAACCCCTTAACCCTAGTATGGAGCCTTAAACATGGCCTAGGAATGCCTAGGATGGAATGAGGATGCAAAAGAATGCCTTAGAAACATTTTCAGAAATTTTCAGAAAACAGAGTTCCGCTCGAGCGCATGTTTCCCCGCTCGAGCGGACATGCAAACAAAGGGACTCGCTCGAGCGTCAACTTCCCCGCTCGAACGTGTCACACAATCCTCCGCTCGAGCGTACTTTCCTCCACTCGAGCGGACTGATGAACAGTGCAAAGTACTGGATGCTCGATTTCTCCGCTCGAGCGCGCATAACTCCGCTCGAGCGGACTGTGAAACAGGTCAAAGTGCTGGGAGCTTGATTTCCCCGCTCGAGCGGCCTTTCCCCCGCTCGAGCGGATGATCAAAATCTGGAAATTCCAGATTGCACCTCCAAGCTCAAACTCAAGTTCAAATGCATAAAAACCGATCCTCTTGGGCTAATTTCTGGAAAAACACTTGTAAACACATATAATAACATGATTCAAAGCTCAATTTAAGAAACCCAAGCCCAAGGGTGTTTAATTTAAACCCCAATTTGAAACCAATTTCATGAACAATACTCAAACATGCCATGCATGAATTTTAAACAACTTACAAGCTCCAAAACATGCTCTATTGAGCTCCATTCTTTGAAAACATGATGGTTTCATGAACCTTATGCAAAACATGGACATGCATGTGAGGAAACATGACTTACAACCTCAAAACTCAACAATAACAACATGCATGCAACAATTAAGCTTCAATACAACATCACAAGCCATAAATTGGCTCTAGACTCCAACTTAGCTCTAAACCATGCAAAAATCAACATGAATACACAATCATGGAGATGAATTTCTACCTTAAGTCTTGAATTAGATGTGTAGGAGCTCAAACATGCAATTGCTCTTCCAAATTTCCAAGTCTCCAAGCAAATTTGCGAGAAGAACTCAATCTCTCTCTCTCTAGCTCTCTAGGTCGGCAGAAACAAGGAAATGGGGCTGAACCAAATGTTTGTCTTAGTGTATGCATGGCTCAAAATGTTGAGGTAGTGGGCCACTAAGGGTGGCAAAGTAGTAAATATGTGTTCAATGTAATTTAATCTATTTTAATCTAATTTAATTGTACCAAATCACATTTTACTTAAATACACCATAAAATCACATAAATTAGGATGATTATGAAACACTAAACGATTTTGAATTCGGTCGCCGATAAGGCCTCCAATTTGCAGTCTAAAGTTTAAAACACGAACAGATATTTTGACACCGGACGGATAATAACACATGACTCATGCAATGCACATGCACGTAAATTCCAGATTTCCTCTTAATAATTATTAGGCATAATTAAGTTCCAATTAGCGCTAATCAGGGTCGGGGTTATTACAGGAGTCCACTGCCTTACACTACTCAACCTCAGCTGATGGGTCTGTCTGCTCTGTGGCAACGTCATCCGGATAGTTGCAGGTCGAAGAAGATCTCGAAGCCTGGCACGCGCTTCTTCTCCGCGTTTAGCCACGGCTCTGGGAAGCCGCAAAATGGAAAGTCCTCCCCCTCCCGGACGAAGCGTCCGTTCAGGGTACCCTGAATGGGCCTATGCATCAATTCGAAAGGCTTCCCCACCTGCTTTGCTCTGGCTCTTCCGGCCATTTCCTTTCTCTTTCTTACCCAGTCCTCTTTGGTGGGCAGATAACCCAAGCCAAAGGTATGCGGGTTGTGTGGCACTTCGGCCAATGCTGCGACGCCTTTTCGGCCGCTCCTTCCTAATCCCATCTCGGGGATGTGTTGTAGCTTGTTCATGAGGTAGACGGATTGAACACTGACGTACAATCCCTCATTCACAGCCATGATATTCTGTACTACCCGAGCCTCAGTCAGAGTGAACCCTGATAAGGACACATCCTCCGTGCCATGCTCGATTTCCAAGACTGGTGTAAACACTTCCGGCGGCGGATGGATGGATGAATTTCCGAAAACAATAGCCACCCCCCTTCTCGTGAGGGTATTTCAGTATCTAATGTAAAGTGGAAGAGACTGCCTTCACTTGGTGCAACCACGGCCGCCCCAGGAGTAAGTTAAAGGTTGCGGGAACGTCCAAGACATGGAATTCAATGTTGTGTTGTCCTGGACCAACCTGGGTTTGAATCTTGACAGTCCCCATCACTTCCCTGCTAGTATTATCATATGCTCTGATCACTTGAGTAGTCGGCAGGAAGTCCGCGGGCTTCAACCCGATTGTATACGCTGTTCTGGCTGGGCAGACGTTGATGGCGGACCCGGTATCAACAAGTACCACCGGTATCCACTTGACTCTGCATTCCACGGAAATGTAGAAAGGTTTGTTATGATTTGTGCCCTCAGGCGGTAGTTCTTTGTCTGAAAAGGTTAATGCCGGGGAACCTTCTCCCGGGAAAACCAGCCCAACCAGCTACTCTGGTGTAATATCTATAGAGAGTTTGGCCTTGTCCATAGCAGATAGGACAGCCTGTCTGTGCATTCGCGACGCCATAAGCAGTCCCCAGATGGAGATGTCTGCTTGTATCTTCTTCAATTGCTTGAGCACAGCTTCTTCTTCAATTTGCTTCTTCCTCTGTTTTTCAGCTTCCTTGTCTTTCCCAGATGTCTCGGGCTGGTCAAGGTGCGGGGGCTTGAAGTACCACCCGCTTCTCGTCATGTGATCCACCTCATCGAGGTACCAGGTGTCATCTGGTTGGTTGTTTCCCCAGTCATCGTCTGTGTGGGCAAGACATAAATCATCGTCTTCCCACCACATCCCGCTAGCGTTCAACAGGCACCTGTCTGGTTCTGGCATGTTTGTACTCTCAGTACTTTCATCCCATATGCTCACAGCATCTTCAGCTCTCGTGCTCACAGCACTCTCAATCCCTTCATGGGTTTTGGCTTTTCGGACTCTCTCGGAATCCCAATTCTTCTCCTGTTCTGCCTGCGTTAGCACGGTTTGTTGTTCGGTCTTCCCTATATTCACAATATTCTGGTTCCGAGCAAAATTCTTTGTACCGGCGCTCTCCGGCAATTCATTCTGACTCTCGGCCCTTCCGGCCACCAATGATACCCTTGCCCCTTCCGGGCCCTGCTCTGGTTGAAATTTTACAACGTCTGGTTGATCATCTAACCATCCGGTAGCTTCTGCCGACTCCTCATACTCGAACCAGTTGATTGCCGCATCCCCTGATTCTTGGTCGTTGAAGAACTGGAGGTTGGCAAGGCCCTCTTCCACAGTCGTCAGATCATCTGCCCCCTGTTCAAGTATGTCCCCCTAAATCACACATAATTCTGCTCTTTCTGGCAGCCCCATACTCAGCTCAGACTGGCCCATTGATAAGATGTATTCGCTTGGATCATAGGCTCCTCCAGCACAATTCCCAGGCTGCTCAATCCCAGATTCAACAATTTCACTCTCCTCTGAAACCTGCATTGTCCCATCTTCGATGGTCACCACCATTGGCTCAGATTGGGTTATGGAAATGTCCAACATGCACAAGTCAGTGCAGTCAGGAAGGATCACCTCTGGCTTGGGTAGGTGGGAAGGAGTAATATAGATACTAGGATCATAAGACACGACCCCAGTCTGGATAAGATTGACTCTTTTGGGAGGTGGAGCTTGGTTGTGTGTAGAAAGTGGATTGGTTGTGACGTTAGGTCTCTTGGGAGAGAGAATCACATTCTTGTCAACGAGGTCCTGAATCTCGTGACGCAGCCTGAAACATTGGTCAATATCATGACCGTGCTGCTAGTGATATGCACAGTACTTGGCTGGGTTGTGAGAGAGGGGAAGTGGATTTGGTAATGGCCTCGGCTCTAGGGGTTTCAGATGCCCCTTTCTGATTAAAACCCCGAGAGCCTTGGACAAAGGCATATATAGCGGGGTGAAGGTTCTTTGGCCTCTGGGCTGATATTTAAGGGTTTGGGTATTACTTCCGGATGCACCGGAGAAGGGTGTGGCTGCCATGGGCCTTGGAAGGGGAGAGGGAATGGTGGCGACCATGCTGACCTCTGATGCTCTTGCAGTTGCAGCGCCACTCGGGCCTGCGTTGTTGTTGCGGTTAAATGTTCTTCGGGGTTGTTCCCGGTCCTAGTCAATCAGACCTTGCTTCATCGCATCCTCGATTTGTACTCCCATCTCGTATAGATCCGAGAAGGTGGGGAAGGGAAGTACAATCATCTTCTGCATGAGTTTTGGTTGGAGATTGCGCACAATCATCCTGATTTGGTCCTTATTAGTGGGCCTCAAGGTCATCATCGATGCCTTCGCCCTCCATCGAGTCACGAAATCCGAGAAAGTCTCTTTGGGCTCTTGCCTCGTTGTCTCGAGATCACAAGTTGTAATCTCGATCTGGGTATTGTACGAGTACTGTGCAACAAAGGCCTCGGCCATTTCGTCCCAACTTCTTTTGACCTCATCCTTCAACTTCGCGTACCAGATGGCAGCCACACCCGACAGGGTTCGGCCGAATAGTGAAAGCTTTTGTGGTCTGGTTAGGCCCATTGGCCGCAGTATATCTGAGAATAACCGGAGATGGACCATGGGATCCTCGGATCCATCAAAGCGATCAATCTGTGGCATTTTGAACTTATCGGACAATGTCACGGCCACGTCGGTATATCCGTCCTCGATATCCGGAATAGCCTTTACCCCTTGTGATTTCTTGAAAAGCTTCTCCAGCTTGCTCAGTTTTAGTGCCGTATGGTCTATCTCAAACTCGAAGGGAGAGTCCGGGTGGTTGGGTGTATGGGTCTTGGACAGTTGAGGCAGAAGTGGGGGCGGAGCTGGCCCCGTTGGAAGGTCTGTGTCCTCTTGGATGTTCTGGACATTGGGTAAGGTGTTCTGGGTGTTTGGCAGGGCATTCTGAACAGTAGGTGCCTGCTCGGGTAATGGGGCCCCTGGTGGAGGAGGAGCTTGATGTGAAGCAGATGCCGCATTTTGTTGTTGTAGTCTAATGATCAGCTCGGCCTGCTGGGCCATGATTGTGGCCTGCTGCTTGGAGAGCTCCGCTTGGCGGGCAGCGTCCTCTTGCATTTGTTTTATGCTCTCATGCATTTGGCGCATCATTTCCTCTATCCCGGCCATATTCTGTTGGTCTTGCTAGCTGACCGATATGTGTATTTCTATAGTGGAAACTGGAACCTCAACCCGACTGTTTGCTGCTAGGGTAGACCACTGCCCCGGTAGTCCCTGCTCTGACACACTGCGCCTCCTTGGCCTTCTTCTAATAACTAGGGGTAGAGAATGGAACACTGGATGTCCGTCAACCAAATCCTCAGATTGATTGAGCCGACGACCTCTTGTCCAAAGTGCTTGGGGAATATCTACTGGGTCGGAGCAATTGTACTAAAACTGCCCTAGAAAAAAGATAAATAAAGCGAAAAGGAAATAAATAACCAGATAAACGAACAGCATAACAGCTTAAAGTAAATACACAACACATAGTCGGGCATACAACACACGGTTGATAAGCTGAATATACACTGTCCTCAAATACTAATCACTATCCCTGAATCACTGTCCCCAAAGACTGAATCTGATACCCGCAGATAACTGATTCTCAAACACTGACTGATGCCCGCAGGCCTAGTGCCCAAACTCATAAACTGATACATGCATTCCCTGTAGATACGCACTCTAACAAGCACATAACAGATAAGTGAGAGCCAAAACACCCCTATGTTGGGGTAGGGTTTCCCTGTCCTATTTTGTCAGGAGCTAGGGTTTCACTACGCACGCAGCGGTTTCAAACAACCTATATCGGGTAAGCAACCTGTCCTAGTTTGGAATGGTCACTACGGATTTCGATATGCACTAGGTCGAATAGTCAAAAAAGGGTGCCCCGGTAAAACCGGGGTTTGTGTTCCCATACTGGCAGAGCCCACAACCGGTCAGCCTTATGGTCATGCCTTGACAAGACAAGCCTCCGGCAAACCGTTCAGGAATAGCAGTTGGCAAACACGGTGTCCTAGGCGCACCAATGCAAATGCAATGCAAAGAAACACACAAGTGTAGTCAAAACTAGATATCATGAGTTTCGAGTCAAGTTCTCTAAATCCCCAACAGAGTCGCCAGAAACTATAGACGTGCCCGCGGGGGGACCTCGCTACAGCTCGGACTCAGATTGTGTCACGGTTCTTAATCTTGAACCAAAGAGTCCAAATCCGGCAAATTATTTTAAGAAAACGGATTTTTAGAAAAGAAGTGCCAAACATGGACTGCTTTGCCAGATACAGAGTCGCCACCTAAATATTTTATTTTTGGGAAATTTAGGAAACCCTGACTCGTTTGCCTAAGGCCACATGTCCGTCATCACCGAAGTTGCCTCGGCTCGGGAACTTGGGTACGATTGGGGAAGGTCACTTCATGAGCACCCCCGCTCGCCCGATCAAAGATCGACCTCTACTAACCATGATATCTTGTTTTGAAAACATTGTGCGTTCTTATTCCGGTTATTAGCCTAGATTTACTATGTGATGCGCACAGCATACAAGTATAGACCGAGTCGCCTGAATTGGAACAAAACATTTCATGTTTGTTTGTTTGAAAATGGTTTGATGGTGCTACCCGCAGGTAGGCTAAGACGTGGATTTGCCACCCTCGGGTGGGCTTAAGAAAAACATGATTTTGCCACTATCTAGTGGGCTTAAAACAAACATTTGATGAATTGTCCCACTCTAAATAACCCAACCTTCACCCACAGGCATTCAGGCAGTTATATCACATAAGCACATAGCCTCATGGTAAGCATGCTATTCATGGCAGTCACTCACACGTATGCAAGGATGCTAAAGCATAAAACTCACCGAGTACTCCAAGCCAAAACAGAAACTGATTAGACATCCATGCATGATCCTGGATATATAGAAATGCCTAATGCGACACATGCAAAAGTGCAACTATAGTGGGCTCGGCTATTCTAAACATGGCATATGGAATGCTACAGCTAACATGTATTCAACTTGGAATTGAAATACAAATGCAGTTAGTATGATGCGCCGAGCCCGGTGCATGCAGGACAGATGAATGAATGCAAACATGCTATCATACTGTATGCTAATTGAAACATGCCCTAATCTAACCATCATAAGTGGGTAAATAAAAGGGAAGAAAGACGTGGGGTTGGAAGACATACATCACACTCACCCACACTTATTACAATTATGCCCTCGCACAGAGGGTCCAAATAAATAGTACAGTCCAAATAATACAGTCCAAATATGTACAAATCTCTAATTAATTAACAAATTAACTAAGAAAAAAATAAACTGGCATGCAAGCCAGGGACTGTCTTGACTCTTCTTCAGATGATGAATGATGCATGTCCGGGTTGCTTTCGCGCGGAAATCCACTGTGATGCCCCAATTAGCCTTTGTTTCGCAATTATTTTTTGGAAAGCGCACCAAGCTCCGAAAGGCTGCTGATTCTTGATTTGCTACAACAGAGAGTAGGAAAGGGGCATGGCAATGTATTTTCACAAATGTATGCATGCCTTGATCCTCGAGCCACCAATCACGCATCTCGATGCATGATGGCCGAGGAGCCGAATTGCACAATTCAATATGAAATGAATGCACAGGAAAACACAACAAAACCTAACTCCATCATGGATGATCCGGAGTGTCGGTGACTGAGGAATTGAGATACGTTCCGTCACTCGGAGTACCAAACGCCCCTCGTTTCTCGTGCTCGGGCTAACTCTTATCCCGAACACAATGCGATATGCATGAAATGCAATTAAGATACAACCTAACATGTAAAATGCTATGAAATGGCATACACGATGCACGAGGTAATGTGGCATATACGATGCGCTAACATACAACCTAGCATACACAATGTTATGGAATGAAATGGCATATGTAATGCATAAGGTAACGTGGCATACACAATGCGCTAACATACAACCTAGCATACACAATGCTATGGAATGAAATGGCATACGCAATGCATAATGGACTTACACCAACACAAGTGGACCTCAGCCACACTCACATAAGAGGCCATTAGATGAAAATGAGACACTCGAAATGCGTGCACAGGTGCACGCAGACCGAGGACCGACCCTAAGGCGCGAAATGTCACTCTAACAAGACATGGCAAAGCATGGAATATGGCATACTAGCATGCAAATTTCAGAGGCAATAAGTGATGCAAAACAGCCCCGAAAGATGGCAAAATGACACCCGATGCATGAAATGAATCCCGAAACATGAAATTAAGCGCATGGAATGACCTATGGCTATGCAATGCATGCATTATTTGAACATGAAGTATGAAGAAAAAATCAAGACAGCCCCAAAACAAGCATATTCACAGTTTTAAACAAGGCCAAACAGTGAACACAAATGGGGCTAAGCTAGCATGCAAAAATGGCCCCGAAAGAGAGATAATGAAGCAAGTAGCAGCTTCTGGCCCTAAACAGAGAAGTGCCCTTCTACAATGTTAAAGAGGGGCCCAAAATATGATATTTTACAGTTTATGATAAGCCACAAAAATATACACAAGTATGGCTAAACTATGATGCAAGAAATGGGCCAAAAGGGAGACAAAGAAGCAAGTGATGGTTGCTGGCCCTAAACAGATGAGGGCCCTTCAACAATGTTGAAGAGGGGCCCAAAACATGGAATTTTACAGTTGATGATCAGACCCAAAACAGTACACAAGCATGCTCAAAATACTATACAAAATAAGGCCTAAAAAGAGGTTTAAACACAAAGAGGAAAAAGGAAACCTCAAACAGCAAAAGACCCTTAATGAAACATGAAAAGAAGGTCAAAATAAGGCCATTTACAGTTCGGACCAAAGCCAAAAAATATAAGCACAAAGGGCTAACAAATCATGCAAAAATAAGGCCAAAAGAGGGATATAAAGGCAAGTGGAAAATAGAAGCCTCAAACAGTGATAAGCCCTTCAACAATGTTGAAGAATGGCTCAAAATAAGCCTCTTTACAGTTTACAACATGCCTCGAAATAGTTTATACATAGGCCTAAAATACTATGCAAGAAATGGGCATACAAGAGAGGTAAAGAAGCAAGTGCAACAAGGAAGCCTCAAACAGTGAGAGGTCCTTAATGAAACATGAAAAAAGAGCTCAAAAAAAATACTATTTTCAGTTAGGGTCGGAGCCCAAAAGTGTAAGCAAGAATGGCTAAGAAAGCATGCAAAAATGAGCTCAAAAGAAGGGAAAAATGACTCACCCTTGTAGACCAATCTTTGACAACCTCTTGGCACAAGAAATGGTGCTCCTCAGCTCTGGAAAACAGCTCCAAGTGGCTGGGATGGAGGTGGTGGTGTGGTGCTAGGTGGTGGTGTAGAAAAGGGTGTAGGACTTGAGAGGTTTGGAGAGTTGAAGTGTAGAGAGAGAGAGATAGAATGCAAGGCTCCTTGGCAATTTTTTTCAACCCCAAAACCAGAACTGGGGTGGTGGTTATATAGGCAAAAGAGGGAGAGAATGAGGGGGAAAAATGGGGAGGGGGGAAAACAATTCAAGTTTCCCCCCAAAAGTTGGCCCCCCGGATACAAAATCTGGAGGGAAATGAGATAGAGATTTGTAATGTACCAACCTTGAGGATTCTGGCCGGCCAAGTATTTGAGTTGTAGGTGGCCGGCCGGCCCTCCCCATGGCTGGTCGGCCAAGGGTCAAAAGGTTCAATGAAGATTAATGCCCGGCCATGCCAAAAAGAGGGCCTCCCATGTGTGCTCAACACAGCCATGTGGTCAAAAATTGGAAACAGTGAATCAGGAGAGAGAAAAGGCCATTTTTTGGAGGGGTTCAAAAGGATCACACACAATTACTGGCCGGCCATATGATATTGGTGGCCTCCCAGGTGTGTACAACACAAATATGTGGTTTAGAGCTTGAAAAAGTGGCCTTAGGGTGGTCAACATTAGCTTTCAAGTGAGAAAAACGGGACGGAGGGCGATGAAGGAATATAACTGGTTGCTGAAACAATTACTGGCCTCCCACCCTTCTACGACCTTCCTAACAATGAAACAGAGGTCCCTGCCAAAAATGAACGCAAACCAATGCAAAATGAGGGTTCGGGGGCCGAAATGCGCAGTCCGAGGCCTCGAAAACTGACTGTTAGGCACCGGGAGTGGTGTTCGACCACGAAGTTGGTCTCTCGGACCACAGTGTCCCTCAAAAGGGAGGAAATAAGATGCATGCCAAAAATCGGAGCAAACGGAGGTGGTTAGGCAGTTCCGAACCGAGGCACTCGGCCTGACGGCTCCGAAAACCAGGAACCGGGCTCCGAAATGGGAAAAATGGCCTACGACCACGAAACGTAGCCTACGGCCACTGAGAGATGATCTACGAGACCTCTCCCTCCCTTCAGGAAGAGAAAACAGAGAAAAAAGAGTCTGGTTCACAAACCGAGGCAAAACACAGAAAAACTCGAAAGTCCGGAGGCAAGGCTCGCAGCCGAGACTCTGAAACTTCGGAACAAGCACAATATGCAACATCACCAAGTGCTCAATCGGTGACGTCTGAGTCTTAAGGTCGGTCAAAAATGGGGTGTCTACATAATGCAACTGCACCATTGTCTTGAAAGTCCTTAGTGCCAGGGGACTATAATGCAACTGCACAGTCCTTAGTGTCAGGGGACTATAATGCAACTGCACCATGTTTGAGATATCTCCCTTGTCTTGTCTTGTTTTGCCTTGTTTTGCCACTGACGGTCTATGAACGGGTGGGGTTTGTTTTGTCAGGAATGTCATCACCCCATATATTATGTAGATGTTATTAAACATCCCAAGCAAGATTTGAAAGACCAAGATTTGAATGATGAACTCGGTTCATCCCATGTTTTGAACAAGATATGCTATATGTATTGTTTTGACAACAACCTCGGAAAATCATTCATTTAACCCTTTATTACTTGTACCATTCACTGAGTACCCAAGCTCACCCTCTCCTTATATATATGTAGGTATCAAGCTAGAAGGCGGTTACGCCGAGATGTTTTGGAATGCATGTTATGTCGGCATCTTATTTTGGATTCATGTTTCCGTCGGTAATCTTAATGATTATGTATTTTGTTTATGTCGGCTCGAGAAGCCTTTTATCAAGATTTAATATGTACTTTATTTTATTTGTATTCAAGTTGTAATACTATGGTTAAGATGTATATCATTTCATTTGATCTATGCACAACTCTTATGGACTATTTAGATTTAAATGTATTGCTTCCGCACATGTTAGCCCCGTATGTATACTCTGAATGTCTGTGATCTTTGTAAGTTGGCCTTCGGTAATCTCAGATTACTGGTCATCACGACACCATTCTACTAGGGGCAATTTGGGATCGTGTCACATTCAGTGAACCAACCAAAATCTCTACCTGGGTTGATGAGATCTTGAGGTTGTCTTTTATGTATAGCACTGCCCCACTCATCACCCCAATATCTGCACACAGAGACAACATATATTTGTACATTTATTTCTACCAAAGAAAAAATTTATATCTTTCTAAATTTATTAATTTATAAAATTGCATGTATAACTTTTTTTTTTTTTTTTTTTTAAAAAAAAAAAACCATTTTAGACTTGTAAACTCAGGTTTAGAGGCCGAGGAAGCCCAAGGGTAGTCAAATATCAAACCTCTTAGATAGGGAACAGAACAACTTACCATCCGAGTTACCCTCACATGATTTTGTATGTATATCAGTCCAAGGGTATTTGTACTTTTTTTTTTAAATAAAAAAAGAGAGACAGGAGAGGGGATCCTAGAGCTCGAACCCAAAATATTAAACTGGTGTTTTTTCACTGCATCAATGGTCGTTGCTTTATTTCTATATATATATGAATATTTTTTTAGGAAAAGCAATATATGTAGATAGTTATTGAAATTAGATTTATATATGTATAATTTTTTATTTTTTATTTTGATAAGCGAATCACGAAGTTGATCTGATGTTTTTTCACTGCACCAATGGTTGTTGCTCCATTTATAAGTAAGAAAAATGTTTTGGACCTCGAATCTGGGAGGCCCCGAATCCCCCTAAGCCCAAAACGACGTCGTTTTGGGCTTAGGCTTTTTTTTTTTTCCTTCTTTTCTGCCATTTTTGACGCAGAGGAAGAGGGAGGGAGGGAGGGAGGGAGGGAGGGAGGGAGGGAGAGAGAGAGAGAGAGAGGGGGAGAGAGGCGTCGTCTCGCCGTCCGATCGTCGCTCGCCGACGCTCGTCGCAGCCGCCCGATCATCGCCCGCCGTCGCTCGTCCCAGCTCCAGCTCGTCGCAGCTCCGGCTCTGCCTCGCCGCAGCTCCGGCTCTACCTCGCCGCCCCGACTCCGCCCCTGCCTCATCCCCGAGTTTATTGGCCCCCTCCCCTCCCCTCCCCTCCTTCTTCTTCCTCCCCTCCCCTCCCCCTCCCCCTCCTCCTCCTCCATCTTCGTCCCCGTCTGCTGAAAAAAAAAAAAAAAAAAAATTAAAACCATGAAACGACGTCGTTTCATGGTTTCGGGGGATTCGGGGGACCTCGGATTCGAGGTCCCAATCGCGATTAATTTGGAGACATGGGTTGATATGAAATTTAGAAAAATGAAAGTAAAAAGAGAATGAAATTGGACATACCATAACCCAAGAGAATGGAATTGGTTGAAGCCAAGAGAGCACAAGCCAGAGCATATCTGTTGAGAGGAGTTCTTGATCTTCTTCCATGGAGAGAAGAAGAAGGGGGTTTGTTGTGGTGTTGGGATTGATCAATTCCAGAGGCATCCATTTGAGTGCTATGGTGGTCAGAAGAAGAAGCCATTGATTTCTCTCCATGTGCTCCACTTTGTGTGATAAAAGGGGTTTTTAGATCAGTGTCTGTGGGCTAAAAGACACGGACGGATTAGATCAGTGTCTGTGGGCAAAGTACCCAATATATAAAACAACAATATTAGGTAGTTCAAAATTTTGTAGCTTAAGTAGTTCAAATGGTTCAAATCACTTAAAACGACGTCGTTTTGACAGATTTGAGTCATTTGAACTATAAAATTTTGAGCTACCAAACATTTTCCTATATAAAAAATAAAAAATTTTCTAATTCCCTCGCTATTTTTCTAATATCATCTTTACCTCCTCTTTTACCAATCCTCCTCCAAGGGGACTACTAATACCAAGGGATTAATAGTCCCCTCCTCATCTCTCAAAACAAACACTCCATTAGCAATACCAAGAGATTAGTAATCCCAATCCCTTCTCTATAACTCCAAACAAACAGGGCCTGAGTTGGGTTTTGTTTTATAATGATACTACATGTATCAATTAATATATCAATTAGTGTTATAATATTATTATTAATTTTACTTATTATATAAATTATAAATATTTAAAAATTTTAAAATTATACCATATTACTTATTAATATATTAATTACTATACTAATTGATCATAAGTATTCTATCTTGTTTTATAAAGGTGATTTTGCATGGGTATAAAAAGCTTTGCACAAAGGAATTGTATTTTGTCTATAAACAGTGAGCTGGGTTTCCCCCTATATTTCCCCCTATATCACTTTTCCCCATGCTTTGAAAATTGGTAAGCAAAATGAGTAATGTAGAGATCCTAATGTTTTATCAAATAATTTACATAAATGTGAGACTTATATGGGATCTATATATGATGTAAGTTTTATACCTATTTAAAATATTTAGTAAAATATTTAATAAAATATTTAAGATCTCTAATAATTTTCAAGCCAGAAACCCCACTTGTACACTTTAAGGCTAAGTTTGGCATCTACTAAATAATACAAAAAGTCAAAAAGTCACTATCCTATTTAAGTCACATCATCTTATTTAAATCACATCACCTCTCTAACACATCACATCAAAACCAATCCAAACCCAACACATATAAGCCAATAAGTCAAAAAGTATATCTTTTTAGAATATCCCAAACCAACCCTAAATATACTAACAACTGACAAACACATAAATCAAATATTCCACCCCTTTTAAGATATTAGTCTAAGGATTTTAACTTTTTTTTTTTGATAATATAATTATTACATATCAAAAAACATTAATTTTTTAAAATTATCCTTTAATAGTATAATTATTACACTTCAAAATTATTAATTAATGAATTTAAAAGAATGACAAAATAGGAAATTCATATTATTTTTGTCCTTAATTTTTGAAAATAGACTAATATTTTGAACGTAGTAGCCACTGTTGCGCGGCCAATAGACCCTTTTTTGGGTTACATTTCAATGATTCAAATCATTCATTTTTAAAAAAATATCAAGTAGAACATGCCTATTTAATTGTGTATATGACAAACTAAAAGTTAACATGTATCATACTACATCATTATAAATCAAATTTTTTTAAAAAAAATTTATGAGTCTTAAACATTTTTCAATAAAACAAAATAATTACAGACAATTATAACATCATTTAATTTCTTTTCACTTTTTATGTGAAACACATTAAATAAAATAATTAAGACTTTCACTTAAAATATGTCAAACTCCTTGAAAAACCCTAAAACATACCATATCTTCTATCTATCTATCTATCTTCTGTATGCTTTACTATTATGGCATCACGTCATTCTACGAGGTAGTTTTTACAATTTTTATATGTTAAAATAAAAAATTATTATACGTAAGATTTGAATTTAAAATTTAAAATTTTATTAATAACACACTTATTATTTAAATAGCTTACATATTATAATATTAATTTTTTTATTTTTTATTTTTATTTTTACTTATGTAAATTACACATGAATCACGTATGTCATCCGCTATCCTATAATCAATGGACTTGGAAATCTACTCTATCCGTAGTGTCTTTTATATTTATTTTATTTTTTTCGTTTCTTAAGACATAATGCATTATAGATTTTTTTTTTTTTTTACCTGGCGTAATGCATTATAGATTATGCACCCATCACTGTTACCCAAAAAAAAAAAAAAAAAACTATACTGAATAACATTTTTTTTTTTTGGTAAAACAAAAGTAATTCCCACAATTTAATGTAATCATATTGGGTTCTCCTAAAATTTAGGTCTATTTTGGGAAGTTGTTTATTTTTTGGTTTATTAACGTTTTTTTTTAAAAAAAAAAAAAGTATAAAAAGTAAAGAGGTGATATAATCTAAATAAGTCAATACGTAGAGGCTTCTCTCCAATCCACTGTGTGGACTGAAACATACTGTTGGGCACCACAAGTCCCGTTTCGATTATTCGAACTGTTCGATGTATAGAGCTTATTGAGTACTTCATACCTACAAAAAATCACGTTGATTGGATATTGGTAGCCCCTTGATCGAAACACATTTTGTCAATGATAAATATAATTTTAAAAATAAATTGTTAACAAAAATGTGTTCTAATTCAGGAGCTACCGATATCCGATTAACGTGATTTTCTTGCAAATATGAAGTACTCGATTAACTCTGCACATTGAACGGTTTGGATCATCGAAACAGAACCTATGATGGACCCAATAGTACACTCCAGTCTACACAGTGGACTAGAGAGAAGTCTCTCCCGAGAGTCAATAAATTGACTTTTTTTTACCTTTCCAAAAAAGGCCTTAATTCATACAACAATTTATCTCGTATTTATCAATAATTCGTTAGTTAAATTTATAAATAATAATAATAATATTGTTATTACTTTTATACTTAAATATATATTTTTCTTTATTTATCCTTTCATATTCACACATTTGTTGTAGTCCATTTAGGCCTTGTTTGGGAACAGACTAATTTAGTAACTTTTTGACTATTTGGCTAAAATATGAGCTAAAAAAAACTAGTTTGTTTGGGATGACTTTTTGACTTTTTACGAAAAGATGTACAAAAAGTAGAGAGAAAAGAGAATCTTTGACTTTGTGTTATGGGTTGTTGACTTTTTGACTTTTTTAGTAACTTTTTGGCTTTTTGACTAAATGAGAGGGTTCCCAAACGGGACCTTAATCTTACTAAAAGAAAAGTTAGTGTAATTGTACCATAATTTTGAAACTTATTGTATTTTTTTCATGCCTCAAAAGAGATCAATATAATTTATCTTTACAATTATATAATTTATTTTTTTAAACAAGTAACAGAAAATTTTATTGATAATAAAAGGTGAAAACAAGGGAAGGATAAAAACCTCCTACAATACAATGACTAAAGATCAAAACAGTATAAAAACGAGAAAAAAACAAAAAAGAAACCAATCCATCACTAAAAAAAGCATCTCTAACTTATATGTCAAATTTTGATATATCAAATTAAAGTGAAGGCTTTGGTGGTAAATTGATATTTGTCAATTTGACATTTCTTGAAGCTCTTCGACCTATATATCAAATTTTATTATTTTATTGTTGAAAGATGAATTAAAATACTATTTTATTTCTAAGAAAGTGTTCTAATTAAATATTTGATATGAGTTAAGGAGCATGTCAAATTTGACACAAGATAAGATTGTATTTAATTTGACAAGTGTTATAATTAAAATTTTAACATAGGATAAGATTGTATTTAATTTTGTAATTAATTTTTGTATTTCTATTTTTTTTTTAATATCAATATGGAGTATTACCTAAAGTATTTTGGAAAGTAGGTTAAAAATTATTATTAATTTTTTTTTGGTCTTTTTTTGAAAAAAAATATATATAAAAAGAAATAAAAAGATAATATGACCCAAGAGAAATTAAAAGCTAAAAAAAGTATTTTTAATTTCTTTGCCAAAAAGACCAAAATCTATAGTATAATTGTCAAGTTTAGGGGAAAAATGACAAGAGAGAAAAAGGTTGTACGCTTTCCCTAGTTTGTGTAACAACGAGAGACAGGTATATTTTGACTTGAAAGTTTACATTAATAAGTAATATTATAAACTTATCCATATTAATTTAAAAAATTATTTTACCATATTTTACATGCATCCTACATAAATTCTATACCATACAAATTAACATTTAGGCCTTGTTTGGGAGCAGACTTTTTTAGTAACTTTTGACTTTTTGGTTAAAATGTGATGTAAAAAAAACTAGTATGTTTAGGATGATATTTTGATTTTTTATGAAAAGATGTACAAAAAGTAGAGAGAAAAGAGAATCTTTGACTTTTTGGTATGGGTTGTTGG
The DNA here is from genome assembly GCA_030407325.1 of Camellia japonica. NCBI lineage: Eukaryota > Viridiplantae > Streptophyta > Magnoliopsida > Ericales > Theaceae > Camellia > Camellia japonica. The sequence continues at coordinate 46,287,657 of JAPPVO010000019.1, forward strand.
CTTTTTGATTTTTTTAGTACTCCCTCCGTCCCAAAATAATGGTCCCTTTTGGGGAATCCAACTTTTTTTGATAGTACAATTATTGCTTTTGAAAAAAGTTGATTTTCCAAAATTATCCTTTTGATAGAACATCTTTTGGGAATATCAATGTCATAATTGTACTTTTTATATTGTTTATTAATTTAAAAGAAATGCAAAATAGGAAATTTATATTATTTTTGTACTTGATTTTTAAAGAGGGACTAATATTTTGGGACAATGAAAAATGGAATAAGGGACTAATATTTTGGGACGGAGGGAGTAATTTTTTGAGTCTTTGACTAAAAGGAGCACTTGCCAAACGAGGCTGTTGGCTTATTTTTCCTACAAAGGAAAATATCATAAATGCGAGCGTGCCAGCAAGGATTGAAAAATCCTTACAGATTAAATTCAAGCCAATTATCAAGCGATTGCGTTGACGGTTCTTTTGCCTCAACGAAGAGGACTTCAAAATTGCCAAGTGTAGCGAAAAGAAAAAGTAAAAGAAAAAAGAGGGACGGAGAAAGACGATTGAGTGAACAATCAAAGTAATAATTACTTACCTCTACTCCTAGGCTTCGAAAAGGAAGTGCATAAAATGCTTCGAAATGAAAGTGCTGAAAATAAATGTTTCGAAATATAAATTTATGTTAAACTACTCCTAAGATAAGGAAAATGACAAGAAATATTGAAATCAAGTGTCTTTGATTTTGAGTTCTGGATATTTTACAATGTAACCATTAATGGCTATTTATAGAGTAAAAAATACAGCAATAACTACTTAGTAACTACCCATTTCTTCCATCTTCATTCTTGTCTTGCCATGTGTCCTTCCACTCATCCACTTTGTCCTTCATATTCTCCATCATCTTTATAACTTCTTTTAACTTCCAAATGAATAAGAGGATGCCACGTGTCCTGCAATTATATAAATAATAAAAATTGCAGATTTATGGTGCTAACATTACCCCCCGCGGCCCTTAAAAATGATATTTACTTAAATTTTTGAAGGGCCGAACCAAGCACATGACTAATCTAAGCAACAAAGTGCTTCGAATGATATAACAACACCAATAAGGTGCTTCAAATGAGTATGAAATTATAACTAGATGACCAATAACAAACTTCGAAGGTGGTATAAAAAACCAAATTCATCGTTCGAAGGTCTTGCGGCACAGTTTTGAAGGAACAACATCACCCCTCGAAGGTTGGAAGCATTGATATAGGATGATGATACTTACAATGAAGCTTCAAGGTTAGACTTGACGCTACAAATGTTTCTTCGAAACTTTATACAGTTTCGAAGGTGAAGTAATCAACCTTTGAAACAACTCTTGATGCTTCGAATGTATCTTCAAAGCTTTATACAGTTTCGAAGGTGAAGTAATCAACCTTCGAAACAACTCTTTATGCTTCGAATGTATCTTCAAAGCTTTATATAGTTTCGAAGGTGAAGTAATCAACCTTCGAAACAACTCTTGATGCTTCGAATGTATCTACAAAGCTTTATACAGCTTCGAAGGCGAAGTAATCAACCTTCGAAACAACTCTTGATTCTTCGAATGTATCTTCGATGCTTTGATTGTGTACATACAAACAATTGGCCATCAATTTGAAAAGATAAGCCAATCTCAACCATTTATTTAAATGCATAAGCTTTTTCTAGCCAAATTCATGCATTTTAAATGGTCATCCCTTGTTCTTAGTGCTTCGAACTCATACGAACAATTTGTTAATTTTATTAGCCACATCATTAGAATTATATTTTGATGTGAACCACAAATCCAAAAAGGATTTTGAACACCAAAAGTCATGGTATAGTGTGACCATGAAAATTCACACTTTTTGACATTTTGAAAAATGTCAAAAATTTTGAATTCATGAACAGTGGCTTGTTCATCATTCTTGACCATGTTTGTTTTAAAAAAAAAAACTTTCGCCGAATTGATTTTCATAATTATTTAGCAAAGTGGGTTGTTTTTCCATGTTAGCCATTAATGGCTTATGAAAATCACCCATAAATATGTTATTTTCATGACTTGACTCTCTAAAATTTGGTTTTTGGACCCCCCGAGTCATACATGGAACATCATTTTTAGCCAAATTTGGCTCAAGAACATGCTCTGTCGTTGTGTTAATTTCATAACTTGGCTCTTTGAAAACGGACTCTTGAACCCCCCGAGCCATTGATGAAATCAACTCTTTGCTTTTGCTATTTTCAACCATGGAAAAATTCTGAAAAAATTCACCAATTCCGGCCATTAAAGCCTCAGTTAAAGACTTGGTAGTGAGAGTTGATAACTCATCATTCCATTGGCGAATTTCCATATCAAGTTGATGAATTTCTCCAATTAAATGGTGTCTTTTTTCTTCAACCAAATAATATTGTAATGGATGAAAGTTTATTTCATCAAGAAAATGGATCTCTTCTTGAAGATTCAAAATTTTTCTTTCACGCCAATATATTTCAAATTGACAAGTTCGAATGACGAAATCCAAATTATTTGTCATTTCTTACACTTGGCTGTCCCACTGGGCGTGCCAAAAATGTTGGCTTATTTTTTCTACAAAGGAAAATGTCATAAATGCGAGCGTGCCAGCAAGGATTGAAAAATCCTTACAGATTAAATTCAAGCCAATTATCAAGCGATTGCGTTGACGGTTCTTTTGCCTCAACGAAGAGGACTTCAAAATTGCCAAGTGTAGCGAAAAGAAAAAAGTAAAAGAAAAAAGAGGGACGGAGAAAGACGATTGAGTGAACAATCAAAGTAATAATTACTTACCTTTACTCCTAGGCTTCGAAAAGGAAGTGCATAAAATGCTTCGAAATGAAAGTGCTGAAAATAAATGTTTCGAAATATAAATTTATGTTAAACTACTCCTAAGATAAGGAAAATGACAAGAAATATTGAAATCAAGTGTCTTTGATTTTGAGTTCTGGATCTTTTACAATGTAGCCATTAATGGCTATTTATAGAGGAAAAAATACAGCAATAACTACTTAGTAACTACCCATTTCTTCCATCTTCATTCTTGTCTTGCCATGTATCCTTCCACTCATCCACTTTATCCTTCATATTCTCCATCATCTCTATAACTTCTTTTAACTTCCTGTAACAAGCCCGCGAGGGACCTCGCTACAGTTCGGACTCGATTTTGTTGCGGTTCTAAATCTCGAACCAAAGAGTCCAAATCTGGCAAATCGTTTTGAGAAAAACTGATTTTTTGAAAGAAGTGCCAAACATGGACTGCTTTGCCAGATAACAGAGTCGCCACCTAAATATTTTTTAAAATGGGAAATTTAGGAAACCCTGACTCGGTGCCAAAAGGCCACGTGTCCGTCATCACCAAAGTTGGCTCGGGAACTCGGGTACGATTGGGGAAGGTCACATCGTGAGCACCCCCGCTCGCCCGGTCAAAGATCGACCTCTACTAACCATGATATCTGTTTTTGAAAACTTTGTGAGTTCTTATTCCGATTATTAGCCTAGGATTACTATGTGATGCTCGCAGCAAACAAGTATAGACTGGGCCGTCTGAATTGGAACAAAACATTTCATGTTTGTTTGTTTGAAAATTGTGTGATGGTGCTACCCGCAGGTAGGCTAAAATGCGGATTTGCCACCCTCGGGTGGGCTTAGAAAACATGATGTTGCCACTATCTAGTGGGCTTAAAACAAACAGTCAATGCATTGTCCCAATTCAAATAACTCAACCTTCACCCACAGGCATTCAAGGCAGTTATATCACATAAGCACATAGCCTCATGGCAAGCATGCTATCATGGCAACACTCACACGCATGCAAGTATGCTAAAGCATAAAACTCACCGAGTACTCCAAGCCAAAACCGAAGCTTATTAGAAATCATGCATGATCCTAAATATGCTGAAATGCCTAATGCAACACATGCAAAATGCAACTATAACAGGCTCGGCTATTCTAAAGATGGCATGTGAAATGCTACAACTATCATGTACTCAATTTGGAATTGAAATACAGATGCAGTTTGTATGATGCGCCGAGCCCGGTGCATGCAAAACAGATGAATGATGCAAACATGCTGTCATACTGTAGGCTAATTGAAATATGCCCTATATCTAACCATCATAAGCGGATAAATAAAAGGGAGAAAGACGTGGGGTTGGAAGACATACATCACACTCACACACCCTTATTACATTTGTGCCCTCGCGCAGAGGGTCCGAATAAATATACAGTCCGAATGAAAGAATAATACAGTCCAAATATTACAGATTCTTAATTAATTAACAATTAACTAAGAAAAACAGTAAACTGGCGCGCAGGCCAGGGAGCTGCCTTGCTATGATGAATAGTGCCTGCCGGGCTGCCTCGGGCGGAAATCCACCGGGATGCCCTGATTAGCCTCTGTTTGCAGTGTTTCTCGAAATGCGCGCCAGACTCCGAAAGTTGCTAATCTCTGAATTTTGCTGCAACAGAGAGCAGGAAAAGGGCACAGCAGTGTATTTCACAAATATATGCATGCCTCGATCCTCGTGCCACCAATCACGCATACCGATGCATGATGGCCGAGGAGTCGAATTGCACAACTCAATATAGGGATGAATGCAGATGAATGCTAAAACAACACTTAACTCCATCATGGATAATCCGGAGTGTCGGTGACTTGGGAATTGAGACCCGTTCCGTTACTCGGAGTACGAAACGTGCCTCGTTTCCCGTGCAATATGCATGGTATGCATGAAATGCAACTAACATACAACCTAGCATGCACGATGCTATGAGAATGAGATGCCTCGAAATGCGTGCCCACTGGCACGCGAACCGAGGTGATGACATAAAGGCACGAAATGCAATGATGGGCTTACACCAACATGAGAAGGCCTCAGCCACACTCATGCGGGATGCCGGAATGATAAAAAAGAGGTGCCTCGAAGTGCGTGCTCACGGGCACGCAAACTGAGACGATGATGAAATGCAAATCGGATAAAACAGAGGGCCTCGAAATACGTGCCCACGGGCACGCAAACCGAGGCAGAGGCATACGCAATGCAAACCGGATAAAACAGAATGTCTCGAAATGCGTGCACATGGGCACGCAAACCGAGGCAGAGGCATACGCAATGCCAATCGGATAAAACAGAGTGCCTCGAAATACGTGCACACGGGCACGCAAACCGAGGCAGAGGCATACGCAATGCCAAGCGGATAAAACAGAATGTCTCGAAATGCGTGCACACGGGCACGCAAACCGAGGCGGAGGCATACGCAATGCCAAGCAGATAAAACAGAGTGCCTCGAAATGCGTGCACATGGGGCACGCAAACCGAGGTAGAGATGTGAAGTGCAAATCGGATAAAATCGAAGTGCCTCAAAATGCGTGCACACGGGCACGCAAACCGAGGCGATGATATGAAAATGCAAATCGGATAAAACCGAAGTGCCTCAAAATGCGTGCACACGGGCACGTAAACCGAGGCGATGGTATGAAAATGCAAATCGGATAAAACCGAAGTGCCTCAAAATGCGTGCACACGGGCACGCAAACCGAGGCGATGGCATACAAAGCATGAAAATGCAAATTGGGCTTACGCCAACATGAGAGGGCCTCAACCACACTCACATAAGCTGCCGTGAGATGAAAATGAAGTGCCTCGAAATGCGCGCACACGGGCACGCAAACCGAGGCAGTGACATACAGGCATGAAATGGCATGAAAATGTAGATTGGGCTTACGCCAACATGAGAGGGCCTCAACCGCACTCACATAGGCTGCCGATGAATGAAAATGGAGTGCCTCGAAGTGCGTGCCCATGGGCACGCAAACCGAGGCAATGCATTAAGGCATGAAATGACATGGGAAATGATATGCAAGCATGCAAATCAAATTTCAGCAGCTATATGAAGGGGAATACAGTCCCGAAATGATACGAAATGACAATCAATGCATGAAATCATCCCGAAATGCTATAATAACCCCCCGAAATGGCCTACAGCTATGCTATACATGCAAAATCGACTCATGGCAGTAAAAACAGTAGCAAGGCAGTCCCAAATATGGCATTTTATCAGCACAAAGCATGGCTAAATAAGGCTCACAAGTATGGCAACAATAGCTTGCAAAAATACGGTAAAAGAGGGGAATTACAAAGCAAGTGATATCTACAATGCTCAAACCCAAAAAAACAGGTCTACAACATTAAAGAGGGGCCAAAAATATGCACATTATCAAGAGATGGCAGCCTCTAAAACAGTGTGTAGATATACTAAACATAGCATGCAAAATTGGGCCAAAAGAGGGGTATAAAGAGAGATACCACAAGCAATGACCAAACAACTTAAGACCCTTAATAAAACTTGAATAATAGACCAAAATAAGACACTTCACAAGCCTGACGAAGGCCAGAAACAGAAGCTAGAATGGCCTAAACAAACATGCGATTTTACGGTAAATTTGAAGAATTTCAAAGCAAGTACTAAAACCAATTACCAAATGGCTTAAGACCCTTCACAAATCATGATGTATGGACCAAAATAAGACTCATTCAAGGCCTGATGAAGGCCAAAAACAGAAGCCAAAATAGTCTAACAAAGCATGCAAGATAGGCGTAGAACATGGATTCAAAGCAAGTGTATGATAGAGGAGGAAAACATGGTTGAGCCCTTCTTCAATGTTGAAGAGGGGCTCAAAATGAGCACAATATCAGTAGGTTGCATATTCCAACTCAGATCACAAATAGGCTAATTAACTCATGCAATTTTACGGTAAAATTGAAGAATTTCAAAGGAAGTGCATGCTAGAGCCACCAATCATGATGGAGCCCTTCTTCAATGTTGAAGAGGGGCTCAATATAAGCCCACTAACAGTTTACATCAGTCCCGAAATCAGATCACTCATAAGCCAAATATTCAATGCAAAATAAAGGCATACAAGATGCTATTGAAGCAAGTGCACCATAGAGGGCTCAAACAGGGTTGAGCCTTTAAACAAAGATGAAAATGAGCTCAAAAGAGGACTACTTTCAGTAGGGGTCGGAGCTCAACACAATAAGCAAATAGGCTTAAGATTTGAAGCAAAAATGAGCTCAAAAGAGGGTGAAGTGTACTTACCCTTGAAGATCAAGACTTTGGTTGCTCTTTGCTTGATGAAAGTTGCTTCTAAGCTTCTCAAGAACCCCTCCTTGCTGCTGGAATGGAGTTGGTGATGGTGATGCTAGGTGTTGATGAACAAATGGTGCAAGACTTGAAGAAGTTTGGAGCTTTTTTGCTATGAAAATGGAGGTTTAAGCTTAAGTGTTCTTGAAGGATTTTTTTCTCCTCCCAAAATGAGGTTCGGCCAGCTGCTGGAATGGACAAGAGAGAGGGCTTAAAAGGGTTGAAATATCTTGCCTCAAATATCTAGATATTTTGAGGGCAAAATATCTAGATATTTTGAGGGCAAAAAGAAAAGATTTTGTTTGGCCACGAAGTGGGCATCTGAGACCGCAGTGTTCTTCGGAATGATGAAACAGAGATACCTGCCAAAATTGAACAAAAAATAATGCAAAACGAAAGCTCGGGGACCAAAACCGCGCGGGGTCCCGAAAATGGGCTGCCGGGCACCGGAAGTGGTGTTCGGCTGCGAAGTGGGTCTCGGAGACCCCAGTGTCCCTCGGAAGGACCAAACAGAGGTGTCTGCCAAAAATGAACAGACATCGATGCAAAATGAATGCTCGGGGCCAAAACCGCGCGGTTCGGGATCCCGAAAATGGGCTGCCGGGCACCGGAAGTGGTGTTCGGCTGCGAAGTGGGTCTCAGAGACCCCAGGGTTCCTCAGTGTGACAAAATAGAGGTACCTGCCAAAAATGAACAGACATCGATGCAAAATGAATGCTCGGGGCCAAAACCGCGCGGTTCGGGATCCCGAAAATGGGCTGCCGGGCACCGGAAGTGGTGTTCGGCTGCGAAGTGGGTTTCGGAGATCCCAGTGTTCCTCAGTGTGACAAAATAGAGGCACTCGCCAAAAACCGGAGAAATCGGAGATGGTTGGGCGGTCTCGAACCGAGGCACACGGCCTGACGGCTCAGAAAACCGGGAACCGGGCTCCGAAACGGGAAAAATGGCCTACGGCCACGAAAAGTAGCCCACGGCCACTGAGAGATAGTCTACAGGACCACTCCCTTCCCGCGGGAAAGAAAATGGAGAAAACTGAGTCTGGTTCGCAAACCGAGACAAGGCACAGAAGAGAATTCGGGAGTCCGGAGGCAGGGCACACGGCCGCGACTCTGAGACTTCTGAACGAGCACAATATGCATCATCACCGAGCGCTCAATCGGTGACGTCTGAGTCTTAAGGTCGGTCAAAAATGGGGTGTCTACACTTCCAAATGAATAAGAGGATGTCACGTGTCCTGCAATTATATAAATAATAAAAATTGCAGATTTATGGTGCTAACAGAGACCTTACTACACAATCATCTACTCAGAAAATTCTAAATAAGTCTGTATCCCTAAACGTTTTCAAATTACATTTTACAACATCTTCAATTTAAATGCTAAATTTTATGTGACACGTCAATAATCAAATTGTTACTCTACTCCGGCCTATTTTGGCAACTTGGTTATAATCTGTTTTTTGGATTATGACCCATCTCTTCTCTCATAAAAAAGCTGTTTATAAGCTGCTTATAAGCAGCTTTTCACCAAAAAGCTGATTATAACTATCTTCCCAAATAAGCCGTATGTCAAACATGACATGAATTTGACAAAGATCTCATGCCAAGTTTGGCATACACAAAATAATTCATCTTTTCATCTTTTTATCTTTTTTTCATCACATCACCTCTCTATTTTTCTGCACATCTTTTCGTAAAAAGATAAAAAGTGTACTTATTTAGGTCATCCCAAACAACCGACACTGAGAGCATGTCAAATTAAGAAATTATATTTAATTTTATGATTGTCATAACTTAAAAAAATTAAAAAGTCACTATCCTATTTAAATTACATCATCTTATTTAAATCATATCATCTCTATACCACATCACTTCAAACTCAACCCATACCCAACCTATATTTCATAAAAAAAAATTAAAAAATACACTTATTTAAATAATTTCAAATCGTATTTAATTTTCGAGTAAGTGAAAAAATTATATATATTTGGGAGGGAGATTTTGTTTGGATTTTCGACTTTTGTGTGAGAGCTTTGTGTTGTGTAGTTTATTCCACGAGAGCTACTATGGACCCTCACTGCTCAAGATTCTCAGATTTGAGCAACATGCAACTGGGCCTTGACAGCAGAGTTGAAACAATGACAAGCTGTGTTGTATAGTTAACTATTTCTGGCTCAAATTTGAATCTGTGAACCAATAGTATCTTGAGCATAATATTAAAATGACAACTGCTATTATGGAGATATGTGAATTATGTATGTTTTTAGATTATGTTTGTATTACTAAAGTGCCTAGACAGTTAGTGCATATGGCTCACTCGGCGGCTGAGGCGGCATCCCTAGCTTCTGCCTTATAGTTGTTCTTTTGTAACAGGTCTATGACCTTTCTCTATAAATATATATGCATCTCACTTTTCCTAAAAAAAAAATTGCACATAATTTTACAATTTTGCCCCTATCATTTCTTCCTTTTTCATTCCTCACCTTTTCTAGCCACCTCCCTAGTGGCAGTAGCGGCAAGAGCAACCCTTCTCCACCCTTGCCGATCGTTGCCATTTTCCTCCACCCTCGTTTGGCCTCCCTTACCCCCTAAACGTGCCAACAGCCCTCCAGACTACTCTACAACCCTTTTACTATTGGTGACACCATTCAACAACCTCCCAACCTCCTAGCACCTCCTCCCATATTTACTCTACAATCCCTCCCCTACCCGGTTCCTTCTCACTAGAAGCACGCCACCTCTCTTCTTCTTCTTCTTCTTCTTCTTCTTCTCTCTCTCTCTCTCTCTCTCTCTCTCTCTCTCTCTTATATGTATGTATATGTATATGCGGTTAAGGTTTTTTAGCCACCCCCTCCCTGTGTCGTGCTACCCTCACCAACTCCTTAGTCCCCTTCTTTTACCCTTTACCAATCACCTTTGTCCATCTTTAGCCTATTTCTTTACCACAACACCTAACTTCTTCTTTTGAAATACTCAGACATCTGTCACCTTAAATCCCTTAAATTTGGATCAAATCTCAAATCCCTAAAAATGATAGAGAGAGAGAGAGAGAGAGAGAGAGAGAGAGTGGTGTGACAAAATAGTGGTCATGGTAATGGGAGTGAATGGTAGAGGGTGAGAGACGATTGGGGGTGGCAATGATAATGGGTAAGGAGGGGGATTGGAATTAGGAAGAGGGTATTGAAGAGGGGTCGAGAAGAGTGAGGAAGGGATGGGGAAGCGTGGTTATGGGGTTAACGGCGATTCAAAACAATGAGGGTGGAGTGGTCATCGACAGTTGGGAAATGAGTGGCAGTAGTAGCAAGGGAGGGAAGAAGGCAAAGTTAGAGGGTTATAATTGTAAATTTATCATTTTTTTAAAGAATTAAATTTAAGTTTCCATCTACCTTGCTATTATTTTTGACACCTCACATTTTTACAATTATTCTATTTCATCCAATTCTCAGCAATTTTCCCAAAAAATTGATCCAAACCATTCCTGAAACCAAACAAAATCAGTGAAAGACAATCTTCCCTTTCCTATGATTTTCTCTTTCATTATTTTTTCTTCCTTCATATTTTTGCATGAATTGCACAATTAAGCATTTTCTCCAAGTGGCTGCAAATTATAAAAATATTTTTAAAAAAACCAAAAAAATGAAAAATAAAATAAAATAAAATAAAGAGTAAATTACTTTCTCTTCACTTGAAATTTGACGAAGATACATGTTTGGCATAACTGCACTAACATTTCTTTTAATAAATTTAAAATCATCAAAACTAATGTAGATGGTTGATAGACATATAAATAAATAAAGATAAATATATATTTTAGTAGAATAAACATTACAATATTATTTTTTCATTTATATGACTCATAAATTACTGATAAAAAAGAACTTAAGTGTTATATGAATTCAAACTTCAAAGAAGTGTTTTTTTTAGAATGGAACTTCAAAGAAGTTATGTTCTATTTGATTCACAAGAATGAAATAGTAAGATCATTACAATTGTTTCATATTTTTTATTATTTATTTAGGCCAAGTTTGGCAATCCTTGGAAAAGTAAAAAAGTTAAAAAATTATCAAAAAAGTTAAAAAGTTATCACTATTTATAAAAAAATATTAAAAAATAATATATAAATATTAATTTAAATGATAAATTAATATAAAAGTTCAATCCCACCAACCCATCAACGTACGGACACGTCAGCCACCTGCGATGAAAGTAAAAACGAAAAAATAATAACATGTGTACATTCACTTATTTGCATGGTAAAGTTGGGCCTATGGGGGCCCAACATAGGTCTCGTTTTGAAAATCCGAACCGTTAAATATGTAGAACTCGTATAGTACTATATGCCTGTAAAGAATCACGTCTATCAGATATCGCTAACTATATGATCAAATCAGTTTTGTATAAAAATTGGATGGTACTATAGTTAACAGTTGACAAAGAAAACTAACACAAATCAGATAGTTATCGATATCCAATCAACGTAATTTTTTATAAGCATGTAGTACTCGATGAGTTCTACACATTGAACGGTTCCGATTAGAAACATGGGACCTGTGGTGGCCCCACGGTCCAAACAACACCATTGAATCAAAGCCCGAGAAGTAGACAATATTTTCTCATCCACTCACCCAGCCAGTCACCACTGCCATTCCGTACGGCTCCTATCTTATCTTCTCACACTTATTTATATAACTTTTTAATACACATTTTTTCATAAAAAATTAAAAAATTAATCCAAACATTCATATTTTTTTCCTCAACTTTTTAGTCCAAAAAGACAAAAAGTACACTTATTTAAGACACCCCAAACAACCCCTTAGTTTAATCAAACATAAGAATAAATATTTTAATAAAATAATTATTTTATGCCAAAATCTATTCTTGTAAATCAAATACTATTTTAAAATATAAGACTAACCAGTATAATTTAGCCAATTGTGATAGAGATTCCCATACATACATGACTCCCATAACCCTCACTCTCATCCCAACCACTTATAATATGAAACCTACATATATATGAGTGGATCCCACACACACATCAAAGATAAAGATCAGATTGGGAGTCATGACATCCCAAAAAAAAAGTTTCCAAACACTTTTGTTCTTTCCCAGCTGCCTTTCCCTCTTATGTGGACTGCATTCACCATTATCAAAACACCATTCCACAAAGATTCAGTACACCTTACCCCACATTTACCAAAACGAATTCCTCTCTCTAAACCAATCCACGAACCACTACAACGAATTCAAAAGACACGTATCGAACTCCCAACCGAATTATCCTAAAAAAAACCTAACTCGCGCCACACCAGATCACCCAATCATGCCTCTTCCCTCGTAATATAACCGTTGCACTGTCTCCCTTCTCAAGTCGGAGACCAAAAACAGAGTCGATTGATCTTCACGAACCCAGTGAAATCACTCACTCGATTCCTCCAAAAAATGGTTTTTCTACACACCATCACACCCATGAGACCTCTCTCTCGCCCCACCCCCAAACCCAAACCAATCAACTTAATGGGTCTCTCTGGGTCTTCCCTCCCCTGTTTCACACACACCCAGATTTTCTCGAGAACCAAACAGAGGGAAAGAGTCATTGTTGGGTCGGTTTCGAAAGAACTCGATGTAATTCCAGTACAGAGCAGTGACTGTACGGACCAACAAGATGGTGTGGTGAGTGGAACAGAGAGGGAAGTTGAAGGAGGTGAGATTGTGAATCAAGTGGTGGGTGGGTTTGGGAATGAAGGAAGGTTATCATTTGAAGGGGCTGGTGAATTTCAAGGGTTTGCTTCGAGTTCTTCTTCTTCTTCTTCTTCGGCTGGAATTGAGGGGAAGAGTGAAGAAGAGGATTTTGAGAAGTTGATTGATAAAGCTATTAATGGTACGATTGTTCTCGCTGCGGGCACGTATGCTATCTCGAAATTGCTCACCATTGATCACGATTATTGGCATGTGAGTCGATGCCACTGATTTCATGTTTTTGTGTTTGTATCTGTGTTCGTGTATGTATGTGTTTTGATTGTGGATGATGAGTTTTGGGGAGTTTATTTTGAGGAATTGACAGGTTTTTGTGGTGGAATTTTGAGATGCAATTGGGTTGTTTAGAGAAAGGGTTTTGTTTCTGGCATTTGTGTGTGAATCAACTGTTGGATTTCAACCCAATGGAAGCTCCACTATGGACAATGGAAGCTCCACCATGGGCACTAGAAGGTGGCACTCCCACTCCACCAACCCACTAGCAAGTGGAAGAGGTAGGTGGTGGCCAATCACCCTTCTTCATTTTGTGTATAAATGGAAGGTGATGGTGTATACGGCAAAACACAAGCAAGAGAAACACACTGAAGAGAGAGGCACAAACAAGAGAGAGCTAGTGAGAGCTTCTGTTTGTGTTATCAGAGAGTGTGTGAGAGTGAGTTATATAGAGAGACAGTGAGTTGAGAGTGTGTAATCTCCTCCATTTGTTGATATATAACAACATCGCTCCCGTGGACGTAGGCCGGTTTGCCGAACCACGTTAAAAGTCTTGTGTTCTTGCTTGTGAGTGTCCCCTGGTGTGCCCACGATCCGCAACATCAACAGACCCAAAATTATTTTCCTTTCCATTGATTTGGAAATGGGTATTAGTCTTGGGGTTGAGTTCTCTAGCATTCGAGTGCGAATCAAAATACTAAAAATCATTATTCCTATCCATCTTTCTACTTGCTTCCCTGCATCAGTTGTTGATGGTTGGATTTGATTTTTATACTTCTGATTTGCAAATTGGTATTATTAGTTGAATACCAGTTATTGGGATTTGAGTTTTCTTTTTTTTTTTTTTTTGGGCTGAGTTTGGTTTTGTTAACTTGAAATTCTGATTGTTCTTCTTTCTTCATTTTCTGTAGTCTTATGAAGATCTCAGTTTCTATATGATATAGAGTTCTACTTCCACAAAAGAACACATAGGTGTAGTTAGGAGATTGCAAAGGCTTCAAATTTCTTAGTTTTCTTTGCAAGAACTTTAGAAGTTCAACCAAGCTTTGTTTCATGGAACAACCATTTAAAGAAACAATTAAAAGTATATGTTTGTTGAGGTCTGGGTTGTTTTTAAAAAGGCATATGAAGGTCAAGAAATGTGGTTAAGGTAGTAAGAAATGGCCTACAAACTTCAGGTTTAATGTTGGGGAGTTTCCTTCATCACCTTAACTACTAAAAACCAGCTCATTTGAAGCCTCCAGTAATAAGGTGGGAGAAGATTTATCTAGATTGTAATAGTTAATTAAACATTTTAATTTTTGCGTTTTGTGTTTCTTCTCAGTGATATTTTCACATGGTTTTTATATCCTTGTTTGCATATCCAACAAAACCCTGAATGGTTATTCCACTTCAACACTGAAAATGAATTGCAAGTTCAATAATTATAGGCAAACCTTTTAGTTTTATGCTTACAAATACATGCATCTATCCCGACATGTCTAAATATTGAAGAGTTCTTCTCTAACACTTTGTTTTGCAAGTTGCGCTCATTGTAATTTATTTGAGGATATGTATGTGTCTTTTTAAATGTGTTTCTGCTCTCTATTTACTATCTAGTCGCTTTGAGATAATTATTAAAGCATTTTATGTGCAAGAACTCATTTTTCTATTTCTCATAGGGATGGTGTAGACACCCCATTTTTGACCGACCTTAAGACTCAGACGTCACCGATTGAGTGCTCGGTGATGTTGCATACTGTGCTCGTTCAGAAGTCTCAGAGTCGCGGCCGCGCGCCCTGCCTCCGGGCTTCCGAACTCTCTTTCGTGCCTTGTCTCGGTTTGCGAACCAGACTTGTTTTTCTCTGTTTTCTTTCCTGAGGGAAGGGAGTGGTCCTGTAGACCATCTCTCGGTGGCCGTGCGCTACTTTTCGTGGCCGTAGGCCATTTTTCCCATTTCGGAGCCCGGTTCCCGGTTTTCGGAGCCGTTAGGCCGTGTGCCTCGGCTCGGGACCGCCCAACCATCTCCGATTTCTCCGGTTTTTGGCATGCATCTCATTTACTCCCATTTAAGGGACACTGGGGGCTCAGAAACCCACTTCGCAGCCGAACACCACTTCCGGTGCCCGGCAGCCCATTTTCGGGATCCCGAACCACGCGGTTTTGGCCCCGAGCATTCATTTTGCATCGATGTCTGTTCATTTTTGGCAGACACCTCTGTTTGGTCCTTCCGAGGGACACTGGGGTCTCCGAGACCCACTTCGCAGCCGAACACCACTTCCGGTGCCCGGCAGCCCATTTTCGGGATCCCGAACCGCGCGGTTTTGGCCCCGAGCATTCATTTTGCATCGATGTCTGTTCATTTTTGGCAGACACCTCTGTTTGGTCCTTCCGAGGGACACTGGGGGCTCAGAAACCCACTTCGCAGCCGAACACCACTTCCGGTGCCCGGCAGCCCTTTTTCGGGATCCCGAACCGCGCGGTTTTGGCCCCGAGCATTCATTTTGCATCGATGTCTGTTCATTTTTGGCAGACACCTCTGTTTGGTCCTTCCAAGGGACACTGGGATCTCCGAGACCCACTTCGCAGCCGAACACCACTTCCGGTGCCCGGCAGCCCATTTTCGGGACCCCGCGCGGTTTTGGTCCCCGAGCTTTCGTTTTGCATCGGTTTTTGTTCAATTTTGGAAGGTACCTCTTTTTCATCATTCCGAGGAACACTGCGGTCTCAGATGCCCACTTCGTGGCCGAACAAAATATCTTTTTTGTTTGCCCTCAAAATATCTAGATATTTTGCCCTCAAAATATCTAGATATTTGAGGCAAGATATTTTCCATCTTTTTGGCCTTAAAACCAGCAACTTCCAGCTGGGGGAAGGGGGAGAGAAATCCTTTGAAGAGCTCCTCTTCCAATTCCTCCATTTCCATAGCAAAAAAGCTCCAAATTTCTTCAAGTCTTGCATTATTTCTTCACCAACACCAAGTCTCACCATCTCCACTACCATTCCAGCAGCAAGGAAGGGTTTTTCAGAGGTCAAGAAGCTACAAATTCAAGTCAAGAAGCAAAGAAAGAAAGGTCTTCAAGGGTAAGTCTCCAAATCCAACTTTTGTAGCATAATCTTGAGTCAAATTTTTACCCTATTTCCTTTTGTTTTTGGGGCTCCGACCCCTACTGGTTTTGTGCTTATTTTGAGCCCCTCTACAACATTGTAGAAGGGCTCAACCTCATTTGGCCATTCTATATACCACCTCTCTTGGAAATTCACTTTAGGCCCTAAATCTTGCTCATTTTGTAGCCTTTTGTGCTTATGGTTTTGGCTCTTGGTCAGAGCTAAGAGGGGTCTTATTTTGACCCCCCTATACATGTTTCATGAAGAAAATTTTGTCATTTGGTGTGTGCTTTGCATGTCTCTTGTTATAGCCTTTTTTTGAGCTCCATTTTGCATGGAATTGTTAGCATGATTTTATTCTGATTTTGGGGTTGCCATAAACTGAACATATGCTTATCTTTGGGCCCTCTTCAGTGTTGTAGAAGAAAATTTTTCTATTTGAATTTTCTATATACTACTTGCTTTGGAAATCCTCTCTTTTACCGTATTCTTGCGAGCTATTGTTGCCATATCTATGCTTGCATTTTGGCCATGTTTATTACTGAAAAAATGCCATATTTGGGACTGCCTTGCTACTGTTATTGCTGCCATGATCATATTTTGCATGTATAGCATGGCTATAGGCCATCTCGGGGCTTAATTTCACATTTTCGGGATGATTGCATGCTTCGGTTGTCATTTCGTATCATTTCGGGGCTATTTTACATCATTTGTGAGTGCTGAAATCTGATTTGCATGCTTGCATATCATTTCCCATGTCATTTCATGCCTTATTGCATTGCCTCGGTTTGCGTGCCCGTCGGGCACGAACTTCGAGGCACTCCGTTTTCGCCACCGGCAGCCTATGTGAGTGCGGTTGAGGCCCTCTCATGTTGGCGTAAGCCCAATTTGCATTTTCATGCTTGTATGCCATCGCCTCGGTTTGCGTGCCCGTGTGCACGCATTTTGAGGCACTTCGGTTTTATCCGATTTGCATTTTCATATCATCGCCTCGGTTTGCGTGCCCGTGTGCACGCATTTCGAGGCACTCTGTTTTATCCGCTTGGCATTGCGTATGCCGCTGCCTCGGTTTGCGTGCCCGTGTGCACGCATTTCGAGGCACTCTGTTTTATCCGCTTGGCATTGCGTATGCCTCTACCTCGGTTTGCGTGCCCGTGTGCACGCATTTCGAGACATTCTGTTTTATCCGATTGGCATTGCGTATGCCTCCGCCTCGGTTTGCGTGCCCGTGTGCACGCATTTCGAGACATTTGGTTTTTATCCGATTGGCATTGCGTATGCCTCTGCCTCGGTTTGCGTGCCCGTGGGCACGTATTTCGAGGCCCTCTATTTTATCCGATTTGCATTTCATCATCGTCTCAGTTTGCGTGCCCGTGAGCACGCACTTCGAGGCACCTCGTTTTTATCATTCCGGCATCCCGTATGAGTGTGGCTGAGGCCTTCTCATGTTGGTGTAAGCCCATCATTGCATTTCGTGCCTTTATGTCATCACCTCGGTTCGCGTGCCAGTGGGCACGCATTTCGAGGCATCTCATTCTCATAGCATCGTACATGCTAGGTTGTATGTTAGTTGCATTTCATGCATATCATGCATATTGCACGGGAAACGAGGCACATTTCGTACTCCGCGTACCGGAACATGTCTCAATTCCCCAGTCACCGACACTCCGGATTATCCATGATGGGGCTAGGTTTTGTTGTAGCATTCATTTGCATTCATCCTACATTGAATTGTGCAATTCGGTTCCTCGACCATCATGCATCGGTATGCGTGATTGGTGGCACGAGGATCGAGGCATGCATATATTTGTGAAATACACTGCTGTGCCCTTTTCCTGCTCTCTGTTGCAGCAAAACTCAGAGATTAGCAACTTTCGGAGTCTGGCACGCATTTCGAGAAACACTGCAAACAGAGGCTAATCAGGGCATCCCAGTGGATTTCCGCCCGAGGCAGCCCAACATACATCATACATCAGAAGCAAGGCAGCTCCCTGGCCTGCGCGCCAATTTACTATTTTTCTTAGTTAATTGTTAATTAATTAAGAATCTGTAATATTTGGACTGTATTATTCTTTCATTCGGACTGTATATTTATTCGGACCCTCTGCGCGAGGGCATAACTGTAATAAGGGTGGGTGAGTGTGATGTATGTCTTCCAACCCCCATTTCTTTCTCCCTTTTATTTACCCGCTTACGATGGTTAGATATAGGGCATATTTTAATTAGCATACAGTATGATAGCATGTTTGCATTCATTCATCTGTCTTGCACGCACCGGGCTCGGCGCATCATACAAACTGCATTTGTATTTCAATTCTAAATTGAATACGTGTTAGTCGTAGCATTTCATATGCCATGTTTAGAATAGCCGAGCCTGCTATAGTTGCATTTTGCATGTGTTGTATTAGGCATTTCAGCATATTTAGGATCATGCATGATTTCTAATAAGCTTCGGTTTTGGCTTGGAGTACTAGGTGAGTTTTAATGCTTTAGCATCCTTGCATGCGTGTGAGTGTTGCCATGAATAGCATGCTTGCCATGAAACTAAGTGCTTACATGATATTACTGCCTTGAATGCCTGTGGGTGGAGGTTGAGTTATCTGAATTGGGACAATTCATCAATCATGTTTTCTAAGCCCACCCGAGGGTGGCAAATCCGCATTTTAAGCCTACCTGAGGGTAGCAAACCATTTTCAAACAAACAAACATGAAATGTTTTGTTCCAATTCAAGCGATTCAGTCTATACTTGTTTGCTGCGAGCATCACATAGTAATCCTAGGCTAATAATCGGAATAAGAACTCACAAAGTTTTCAAAAACAGATATCATGGTTAGTAGAGGCCGGTCTTTGACCGGGCGAGCGGGGGTGCTCACGATGTGACCTTCCCCAATCGTACCCAAGTTCCCGAGCCAACTTTGGTGATGACGGATACGTGGCCTTTGGCACTGAGTTAGGGTTTCCTAAATTTCCCATTTAAAAAATATTTAGGTGGCGACTCTGTTATCTGGCAAAGCAGTCCATGTTTGGCACTTCTTTCAAAAAATCAGTTTTTCTCAAAACGATTTGCCGGATTTGGACTCTTTGGTTCGAGATTTAGAACCGCAACAAAATCGAGTCCGAACTGTAGCGAGGTCCCTCGCGGGCTTGTTACAGTTACAAGAGGGCCCAAAGATAAGTATATGTTCAGTTTATGGCAACCCCAAAATCAGAATAAAATCATGCTAACAATTCCATGCAAAATGGAGCTCAAAAAAAGGCTATAACAAGAGACATGCAAAGCACACACCAAATGACAAAATTTTCTTCATGAAACATGTAGAGGGGGTCAAAATAAGACCCCTCTTAGCTCTGACCAAGAGCCAAAACCATAAGCACAAAAGGCTACAAAATGAGCAAGATTTAGGGCCTAAAGTGAATTTCCAAGAGAGGTGGTATATAGAATGGCCAAATGAGGTTGAGCCCTTCTACAATGTTGTAGAGGGGCTCAAAATAAGCACAAAACCAGTAGGGGTCGGAGCCCCAAAAACAAAAGGAAATAGGGTAAAAATTTGACTCAAGATTATGCTACAAAAGTTGGATTTGGAGACTTACCCTTGAAGACCTTTCTTTCTTTGCTTCTTGACTTGAATTTGTAGCTTCTTGACCTCTGAAAAACCCTTCCTTGCTGCTGGAATGGTAGTGGAGATGGTGAGACTTGGTGTTGGTGAAGAAATAATGCAAGACTTGAAGAAATTTGGAGCTTTTTTGCTATGGAAATGGAGGAATTGGAAGAGGAGCTCTTCAAAGGATTCTCTCCCCCTTCCCCCAGCTGGAAGTTGCTGGTTTTAAGGCCAAAAAGATGGAAAATATCTTGCCTCAAATATCTAGATATTTTGAGGGCAAAATATCTAGATATTTTGAGGCAAACAAAAAAGATATTTTGTTCGGCCACGAAGTGGGCATCTGAGACCGCAGTGTTCCTCGGAATGATGAAAAAGAGGTACCTGCCAAAATTGAACAAAAACCGATGCAAAACGAAAGCTCGGGGACCAAAACCGCGCGGGGTCCCGAAAATGGGCTGCCGGGCACCGGAAGTGGTGTTCGGCTGCGAAGTGGGTCTCGGAGATCCCAGTGTCCCTTGGAAGGACCAAACAGAGCTGAGTGCTAGGGGCACGAGCCCACAACTTGCTGTTTATCCATCAACCACCCAGGGGAGGGATTGAAAAATGAGAGATTGAACAATAGAGAGGCGTGCGATGAGAGAAAAAGTGAGCAAAAGGGTTTTGACAGAAAAATAGAGCTTGAGGGCCGAGTGATGTGAGAATCATAAATAAGAAAGGGTGGGAAACACATCCGGTGAAACAGGCTCCCTGTGCACGTCTGAGTTTCGTGTCTTTTCGTTTGTCTCATTTCTTGTTTTAAGTCATCCCGAGCGTGTGTCGTTGTATTTAGGTCGTTTACCTTTTGTTTTTTTGTGTTGAGTTGTTTTGGCTGTGGTCAGTTGTAGGCTCAATACCCGGTTGAGAATCCTTTTCTCATTTTCAAAAAAAAAATAAAAATCATTTTGTGCTCCGAGTGCCGTGCCGTTCTCCACATTTATACAAAACAGAATTTGTTCTTTCATAAAACCGCGGGGCTCAACCCAGGTCATGTGAGAACAGTAAAACCAGGACCTATCTGAAGCTATGAGTTTCGGGCTGCAAAGCAAAAGCGAAAGAGGAAAATGTCGGGCATCTAAGTTTTGTTCCAACTTCAGTAAGTTCCGAGATTGCATCCCGTGTGTACCTCTTCAGGTCTTGCCAATGTTCCGACGTATGAGTGTGCCTCTACCTCAAGCTCAAAATCAAGTCTACTTCAAGCCAGAATGGCGATCAGGAGTGCTCTCCTTGAGTACCATTCCCTGCCAGAGGCATCTTGGCCGTGTTTGCGATGAGTTCCTAGGAGACCAACTGCGACGGTGGAAATTAGAGTTCGAATGGCCGTGGCCTAGAACGCAAAGGTTCGGGATTTCCGAGACTAAAGTCTGGTTTAAATACCCAGAGACGCGCCCTCGGCTTGAAATCTGTATGGAAGCCCCATAGGTTGAGATAGCATGTGTGCACCTCAATTCTGGATACTGAACCAACCTAGTCTGTCACCCCGTTGGAGAATAGGGAAAGTTGTGAGTATGATCAGGAAGACAAGCGGCAGCCGTGGCTCCCATATGCAGATATTGTTACTTGTTAGCATTCCAGAGCCTTTGTGCTGTGTGTTCAAGGTAAAGTGTTCGAAGAGCACGAGGGGAGATCCCCATCAGAGTAGAGCGGTTCACCGCCACTCACCTCATGAGGTGCTTTCTAAAGCGCCGCTTTGTCCATTTATTGCTTTCCTTAAGCATCATGCATTGTAATGCATTGTACCTGTCAAGTTTCTTTCTCAGTCATGCACGATATTGTATGTACGGTTCATTCAAAGAAGTTCCGTTTAAGATCATTCTTTAGTGTATCAATCACACTTTATTTGCTTCACTCAGTGTATCTAACACACTTCATTTGCTTTAGTGTATCAATCACACTTTATTCATTTTGTGTATCTATCACACACATTTTCACTTAGTGTGTCACTCACACTCTCTTCACTTTAGTGTATCAATCACACTTCATTCATTTCGTGTATCTATCACACACATTTTCACTTAGTGTGTCACTCACACTCTCTTCACTTTAGTGTATCAATCACACTTCATCCATTTTGTGTATCTATCACGCACATATTCACTTTTTGTGTATCCATCACACACCTTTAGTGTATCAATCACACTTGTTCACATAGTGCATCTATCACGCTTTGTGTTCACCTTTAGTATATCTATCATACTCTGCTCACTTCGTGTATCAATCACACTATGCTCATTCGTTGCATTGTTATGCACATCTATCTAGCATTGTTATGCCCATTCGTTGCATTGTTATACACATCTATCTAGCATTGTTATGCACCTTTTTCCCTTGCATTGTTATGCACATCCACTAGCATTGTTATGCCATTCGTTGCATTGTTATGCACACTTTACCTGCATTGTTATGCACCTTTTTCACTCGCATTCTATCTTTCCTCTCTTGCGTGTGATACGCTGAGAGATGCTTCCTGTTTTCTCTTGCGTGTGATACGCTGAGAAATTTACCTTTCCTCTCTTGCGTGTGATACGCTGAGAGATGCTTCATTTCCTCTCTTGCATGTGATATGCTGAGAGGTCTATCTTCCTTCTTATGCGTGTGATACGCTGAGAAATTCACCTTTCCTCTCTTGCGTGTGATACGCTGAGAGATGCTTCCTTCCCTCTCTTGCATGTGATATGCTGAGAGGTCTATCTTCCTTCTTATGCGTGTGATACGCTGAGAAATTCACCTTTCCTCTCTTGCGTGTGATACGCTGAGAGATGCTTCCTTCCCTCTCTTGCATGTGATATGCTGAGAGGTCTATCTTCCTTCTTATGCGTGTGATACGCTGAGAAATTCACCTTTCCTCTCTTGCGTGTGATACGCTGAGAGATGCTTCCTTCCCTCTCTTGCATGTGATATGCTGAGAGGTCTATCTTCCTTCTTATGCGTATGATACGCTGAGAAATTCACTTTTCCTCTCTTGCGTGTGATACGCTGAGAGATGCTTCCTTCCCTCTCTTGCATGTGATATGCTGAGAGGTCTATCTTCCTCCTTATGCGTATGATACGCTGAGAAATTTACCTTTTTCTCTCTTGCGTGTGATACGCTGAGAGATGATCTTCCCCTCTCTTGCATGTGATATGCTGAGAGGTCTGCCCTTCTTCTCTTGCGTGTGATACGCTGAGAAACTTACCTTTCCTCTCTTGCGTGTGATACGCTGAGAGGTTTACCTTCTTCCTCTCTTCTGTGTGATACGCAGAGAGATGTCTTGTGTGAGACTCCGGGTATTCTTGGTAGTCGCTTTTAGCCTTCTCCGCGTGAGACGCAGTGAGAATTGCATAATTTTCTTACATCCTTTCTGCACGAGATGTAGTTTGGCTCGAGTTTACTTGCTTGCCTAGCATTCGCTTAAAATGTTGCATTTATTTTGCATATTTGCTTCATTACAGCTCTCTTTGCATGATCATGAGTGATACCCGGCTTCGCGTAGCGTGTAAGTCCAATCGTCAAACCGGCTTCGCGTAGCGTATAAGTCCAATTGTCAAACCGGCTTCGCGTAGCGTGTAAGTCCAATTATCAAAATCTCCCTGCATATCATTTGCATTTTGCCCCCTGCCTGCGGGCACGCCTGCGGACACACATTTATCTGTTCATCTTGTATGATTGTCTCAGTCTTCGGCCTTGTCAAAAATGGGTCGTCTCTGGGCTTTGACATTCACTCCCGTCACTTGTGACTTCCGAGTTCTGTCAAAGAGGGGCAACTGTAGACACCCCATTTTTGACCGACCTTAAGACTCAGACGTCACCGATTGAGCGCTCGGTGATGTTGCATACTGTGCTCGTTCAGAAGTCTCAGAGTCGCGGCCGTGCGCCCTGCCTCCGGACTTCCGAACTCTCTTCGTGCCTTGTCTCGGTTTGCGAACCAGACTTGTTTTTCTCTGTTTTCTTTCCTGAGGGAAGGGAGTGGTCCTGTAGACCATCTCTCGGTGGCCGTGCGCTACTTTTCGTGGCCGTAGGCCATTTTTCCCATTTCGGAGCCCGGTTCCCGGTTTTCGGAGCCGTTAGGCCGTGTGCCTCGGCTCGGGACCGCCCAACCATCTCCGATTTCTCCGGTTTTTGGCATGCATCTCATTTACTCCCATTTAAGGGACACTGGGGGCTCAGAAACCCACTTCGCAGCCGAACACCACTTCCGGTGCCCGGCAGCCCATTTTCGGGATCCCGAACCACGCGGTTTTGGCCCCGAGCATTCATTTTGCATCGATGTCTGTTCATTTTTGGCAGACACCTCTGTTTGGTCCTTCCGAGGGACACTGGGGTCTCCGAGACCCACTTCGCAGCCGAACACCACTTCCGGTGCCCGGCAGCCCATTTTCGGGATCCCGAACCGCGCGGTTTTGGCCCCGAGCATTCATTTGCATCGATGTCTGTTCATTTTTGGCAGACACCTCTGTTTGGTCCTTCGAGGGACACTGGGGTCTCTGAGACCCACTTCGCAGCCGAACACCACTTCCGGTGCCCGGCAGCCCATTTTCGGGATCCCGAACCGCGCGGTTTTGGCCCCGAGCATTCATTTTGCATCGATGTCTGTTCATTTTTGGCAGACACCTCTGTTTGGTCCTTCCGAGGGACACTGGGGTCTCAGAAACCCACTTCGCAGCCGAACACCACTTCCGGTGCCCGGCAGCCCTTTTTGGGATCCCGAACCGCGCGGTTTTGGCCCCGAGCATTCATTTTGCATCGATGTCTGTTCATTTTTGGCAGACACCTCTGTTTGGTCCTTCCAAGGGACACTGGGATCTCCGAGACCCACTTCGCAGCCGAACACCACTTCCGGTGCCCGGCAGCCCATTTTCGGGACCCCGCGCGGTTTTGGTCCCGAGCTTTCGTTTTGCATCGGTTTTTGTTCAATTTTGGCAGGTACCTCTTTTTCATCATTCCGAGGAACACTGCGGTCTCAGATGCCCACTTCGTGGCCGAACAAAATATCTTTTTTGTTTGCCCTCAAAATATCTAGATATTTTGCCCTCAAAATATCTAGATATTTGAGGCAAGATATTTTCCATCTTTTTGGCCTTAAAACCAGCAACTTCCAGCTGGGGGAAGGGGGAGAGAAATCCTTTGAAGAGCTCCTCTTCCAATTCCTCCATTTCCATAGCAAAAAAGCTCCAAATTTCTTCAAGTCTTGCATTATTTCTTCACCAACACCAAGTCTCACCATCTCCACTACCATTCCAGCAGCAAGGAAGGGTTTTTCAGAGGTCAAGAAGCTACAAATTCAAGTCAAGAAGCAAAGAAAGAAAGGTCTTCAAGGGTAAGTCTCCAAATCCAACTTTTGTAGCATAATCTTGAGTCAAATTTTTACCCTATTTCCTTTTGTTTTTGGGGCTCCGACCCCTACTGGTTTTGTGCTTATTTTGAGCCCCTCTACAACATTGTAGAAGGGCTCAACCTCATTTGGCCATTCTATATACCACCTCTCTTGGAAATTCACTTTAGGCCCTAAATCTTGCTCATTTTGTAGCCTTTTGTGCTTATGGTTTTGGCTCTTGGTCAGAGCTAAGAGGGGTCTTATTTTGACCCCCTATACATGTTTCATGAAGAAAATTTTGTCATTTGGTGTGTGCTTTGCATGTCTCTTGTTATAGCCTTTTTTTGAGCTCCATTTTGCATGGAATTGTTAGCATGATTTTATTCTGATTTTGGGGTTTCCATAAACTGAACATATGCTTATCTTTGGGCCCTCTTCAGTGTTGTAGAAGAAAATTTTTCTATTTGAATTTTCTATATACTACTTGCTTTGGAAATCCTCTCTTTTACCGTATTCTTGCGAGCTATTGTTGCCATATCTATGCTTGCATTTTGGCCATGTTTATTACTGAAAAAATGCCATATTTGGGACTGCCTTGCTACTGTTATTGCTGCCATGATCATATTTTGCATGTATAGCATGGCTATAGGCCATCTCGGGGCTTAATTTCACATTTTCGGGATGATTGCATGCTTCGGTTGTCATTTCGTATCATTTCGGGGCTATTTTACATCATTTGTGAGTGCTGAAATCTGATTTGCATGCTTGCATATCATTTCCCATGTCATTTCATGCCTTATTGCATTGCCTCGGTTTGCGTGCCCGTCGGGCACGAACTTCGAGGCACTCCGTTTTCGCCACCGGCAGCCTATGTGAGTGCGGTTGAGGCCCTCTCATGTTGGCGTAAGCCCAATTTGCATTTTCATGCTTGTATGCCATCGCCTCGGTTTGCGTGCCCGTGTGCACGCATTTTGAGGCACTTCGGTTTTATCCGATTTGCATTTTCATATCATCGCCTCGGTTTGCGTGCCCGTGTGCACGCATTTCGAGGCACTCTGTTTTATCCGCTTGGCATTGCGTATGCCGCTGCCTCGGTTTGCGTGCCCGTGTGCACGCATTTCGAGGCACTCTGTTTTATCCGCTTGGCATTGCGTATGCCTCTACCTCGGTTTGCGTGCCCGTGTGCACGCATTTCGAGACATTCTGTTTTATCCGATTGGCATTGCGTATGCCTCCGCCTCGGTTTGCGTGCCCGTGTGCACGCATTTCGAGACATTTGGTTTTATCCGATTGGCATTGCGTATGCCTCTGCCTCGATTTGCGTGCCCGTGGGCACGTATTTCGAGGCCCTCTATTTTATCCGATTTGCATTTCATCATCGTCTCAGTTTGCGTGCCCGTGAGCACGCACTTCGAGGCACCTCGTTTTTATCATTCCGGCATCCCGTATGAGTGTGGCTGAGGCCTTCTCATGTTGGTGTAAGCCCATCATTGCATTTCGTGCCTTTATGTCATCACCTCGGTTCGCGTGCCAGTGGGCACGCATTTCGAGGCATCTCATTCTCATAGCATCGTACATGCTAGGTTGTATGTTAGTTGCATTTCATGCATATCATGCATATTGCACGGGAAACGAGGCACATTTCGTACTCCGCGTACCGGAACATGTCTCAATTCCCCAGTCACCGACACTCCGGATTATCCATGATGGGCTAGGTTTTGTTGTAGCATTCATTTGCATTCATCCTATATTGAATTGTGCAATTCGGTTCCTCGGCCATCATGCATCGGTATGCGTGATTGGTGGCACGAGGATCGAGGCATGCATATATTTGTGAAATACATTGCTGTGCCCTTTTCCTGCTCTCTGTTGCAGCAAAACTCAGAGATTAGCAACTTTCGGAGTCTGGCGCGCATTTCGAGAAACACTGCAAACAGAGGCTAATCAGGGCATCCCAGTGGATTTCCGCCCGAGGCAGCCCAACATACATCATACATCAGAAGCAAGGCAGCTCCCTGGCCTGCGCGCCAATTTACTATTTTTCTTAGTTAATTGTTAATTAATTAAGAATCTGTAATATTTGGACTGTATTATTCTTTCATTCGGACTGTATATTTATTCGGACCCTCTGCGCGAGGGCATAACTGTAATAAGGGTGGGTGAGTGTGATGTATGTCTTCCAACCCCCATTTCTTTCTCCCTTTTATTTACCCGCTTACGATGGTTAGATATAGGGCATATTTTAATTAGCATACAGTATGATAGCATGTTTGCATTCATTCATCTGTCTTGCACGCACGGGCTCGGCGCATCATACAAACTGCATTTGTATTTCAATTCTAAATTGAATACGTGTTAGTCGTAGCATTTCATATGCCATGTTTAGAATAGCCGAGCCTGCTATAGTTGCATTTTGCATGTGTTGCATTAGGCATTTCAGCATATTTAGGATCATGCATGATTTCTAATAAGCTTCGGTTTTGGCTTGGAGTACTAGGTGAGTTTTAATGCTTTAGCATCCTTGCATGCGTGTGAGTGTTGCCATGATAGCATGCTTGCCATGAAACTAAGTGCTTACATGATATTACTGCCTTGAATGCCTGTGGGTGGAGGTTGAGTTATCTGAATTGGGACAATTCATCAATCATGTTTTCTAAGCCCACCCGAGGGTGGCAAATCCGCATTTTAAGCCTACCTGAGGGTAGCAAACCATTTTCAAACAAACAAACATGAAATGTTTTGTTCCAATTCAGGCGATTCAGTCTATACTTGTTTGCTGCGAGCATCACATAGTAATCCTAGGCTAATAATCGGAATAAGAACTCACAAAGTTTTCAAAAACAGATATCATGGTTAGTAGAGGCCGGTCTTTGACCGGGCGAGCGGGGGTGCTCACGATGTGACCTTCCCCAATCGTACCAAGTTCCCGAGCCAACTTTGGTGATGACGGATACGTGGCCTTTGGCACTGAGTTAGGGTTTCCTAAATTTCCCATTTAAAAAATATTTAGGTGGCGACTCTGTTATCTGGCAAAGCAGTCCATGTTTGGCACTTCTTTCAAAAAATCAGTTTTTCTCAAAACGATTTGCCGGATTTGGACTCTTTGGTTCGAGATTTAGAACCGCAACAAAATCGAGTCCGAACTGTAGCGAGGTCCCTCGCGGGCTTGTTACAGATGGACGCTATTTGAAATATTGAGATATGCACCTCAACACAATTGGAGTGCGTATGTGGAAGCCCTGAAAACAAACCCCGTTTTAGCGAAAATGATGATAAGTGGAGTGGTTTACTCTTTAGGCGATTGGATCGCACAGGTTAGTTGGTGATTTTGAAGTAACTATGACCAGCAGTGTTTGTTTATTGGCTTGAAACCTTTTCACCACGATCAATTCATTTATGTCTGATGAATTTGCAGTGCTATGAAGGAAAACCACTTTTTGAATTTGACCGGGCACGCATGTTCAGATCAGGCCTTGTTGGCTTTACTTTGCATGGATCCCTATCCCATTATTATTATGAGTTTTGTAAGGTAATTTTTCAGAGTTGACTAGTGACCTTAAATTTGATTTAGTTGTGGAAGTAAAACAACATTTTTCTGATTTTCAGGAGCTTTTTCCTTCTCAAGATTGGTGGGTTGTTCCCGCTAAAGTCGCATTTGATCAGACCATATGGGCTGCTGCTTGGAACAGCATCTACTATACAGTTCTAGGATTCTTGCGCTTTGAATCACCAGTTAGTATCTTCAATGAATTGAAGGCGACATTCTGGCCTATGTTGACGGTAAGATTATGTTATTCTCTCTATGCATATTGTTCTTTGTTTTCAATTCCGGAGTTATGAATCCTTTTGGATTTCTATCTTTTATTCTTTTGCCAAAGGGGGTGGGAAGGGTCGGCATCCTTTAGTGAAAGCTTGCATTTCATGGACTTCATTTCAGTGGATTTTGATACTCTTTGAACCAACTATTTATTTGGAATGGATTGAATGTTTTAGAAGAGTTATTACAACATCACATGTGTTTAAAAGGCAGCATTTTTATTTATCCACCTCAGCCGAACTGCTTTCTAGTTTATTTGACACTCAGTAATTTTCTTCATGTCAAGTCTAACTTCTTTTTCTTGTTCTTTTAAAATTCTAAAATTTTAATTTTTTAATGTTCTTGGAGTTGATTCATGCTTTAAGGGATTAATGTGAACTTTGGGCAGTTGTAACAGAGATGATGAGCCATTGTCCAAGTTCTAGTGCATGTAATAAATATGCTTAGATAGGACTAGAGATTCCATTCCTCTTATATGCAATTTTCACTACTAAAAATAGAACCTTTTGAGTCGGTTTTTTTGAGTCGGCAAATTTTACCGTCACAAAAGGTAGTCTTTTTGAGACGGCACAGAGTTATCGACGCAAATACCAAACCCTTAGAGTCGGCACCGTTGGCCGACACAAAAAATTAATATTTGATAGTATTATTTGAGTCGGTTGAGTTTACCGACTCAAAAGATAGACTTTTTGCGTCGGCATATACCTTTTGCGTCGGCAAATTTGTGCCGACGCAAAAAATTATATCTTTTTGTGTCAGCAACAGATGCCGTAGCAAAAAAAATATTTTATAACCAAGATATATATATATATATTTACTTGATTATATTTAATAAATATTTATATTTAATACTCATTTCGATATTAAAAATAATAGTTAAATTAAAAGATAATTAGTAATATAAAACTAAAAGTGATTCTAATTATTTTATTTTATTTTTATTTGGATAATAAAAATATGCAGAAATACATAAATTAATTATGTAGAGTATTAGTATTTCTTTCATATTACTATTTTTAATTATTCATAAATAGTGTATATAGGCATAAAAAATTTAAATTAAATATGAATATTTTGATAATAAATAATTTAATATTAAATAAAAAATTAAATATAAATTAATATTAAGACATCAATCAGATCGATAAAAAATAAAAATAAAAAAAAATAAAATAAATTTAATTTGTGCGATACATGTAATTAAGCACATTCTGCTTTATTTATTTGTATATCAAGATAATTTTTTCGAATATCATAATAATGAAATTATAATTATATGTATATATATTTATAGATATACTTTTATATTAATATTGAGTGTATATACTATAAATAATAAATATCTCAATTAATATCTGAAAGAGGTAGAGTGGTGAAGTGGATTTAGTGCGGTGACTTTGGGTCAGGTCAAAGCTTGCAAATGGCGTGAGTTCGAAACTTCGGAGGCGCCTCAATAAGAAAATTATAGGTTAAATTTCTTAAAACATTGAACCACTTTTTGAGTCGGCAATCTGCCGTCTCAAAAAATTAAAACTTTTTGCGTCGGCAGATTGCCGACTCAAAAACATTTGCGACCCCACCATTTTTGACCCTTGAGTTGCCGTCGAAACGCCGTCGCAAAAACGTTTTTGCGTCGGCAAATGTGCTATTTGCGACGGCACTCTGCAGACTCAAAAGGCCCTATTTTTAGTAGTGTTTAAAGGCTGTTTTGAATCTTTCATCTGTACAACATTTGTCATATGTATCTAACAGTATTGTGGACCAGGGTTCTTTGTCAGGCAGGGTGGAAGCTTTGGCCATTTGCTCATCTCATTACTTACGGTGTGGTCCATGTGGAACAGAGGCTTCTTTGGGTCGACTGCGTAGAGCTCATTTGGGTGACAATCCTCTCAACGTAAGTATTAAATCTGGATTTCGAATATTTTTTTTAGTTAAACTTCCTTTTGAATAAATCATAAATACATGGTTGCACTGATAGAGTCATCGATTATCCAATCTTACTACTGATGCTACTAAGAAATATGAAGTATATATGAACTCTTAAGATAATATCGCTAGCTGTAGGCTTTTTTGTTGTCTCGGAAGTTTTGGTACTTTCTACCATTGCCGAGGTGTCTAGGTTGAATTGTTTCTAACTTTGATTTATTGTTTCATCTGCTAGTTACTCAAATGAGAAATCAGAAGCAAGAATATCCTGTGGAATATCACCCCATGTGAAAGGGGTGATCAACTCTTCACATGTGAACACACACTTGGAGGCTACCAACCTCTTCTCCATGGGAACACAACCGAGTCAAGGACGGCGGCCACCAACCAAGAGAAGAAATGGGATTGGCAGCCCATCTCCCACCTACTCCCTCACCTATAAATGGAGGTTGAGAGGAGAGAGCAAAATGAGAGAGAGAAAAAGAGAACCGAGAGAGAGAAAGAGAACCGTGAGAGAGAAAACCAAAGAGGGTGAGAGATGTGAGGTGGAGAGACCGTCTCTCTCAGTGTGAGCGAGGGAGACGGGAGAGTGGCTGAGTGAGGAGAGTGTGAGCTCCTCCTCTATTGTAATCTTTCTGTAATCTTCCCGTAATCTTCCCATTGGTATAGTGAAAACCGGTTACTCTCTCGTGGACGTAGGCTTTAATGCCGAACCACGTTAAATATTGTGTCTGCTTGTGTGTGGGTGTGTTTTTCTGCTTGCAATGATTTCTATAAGGTCTTGGGCGGGATCCCAGATCCCAACAAGTGGTATCAGAGCCTCGTCGGTGGCATTTCGGAACAAAAACAGTGCGATGGTCGAAACTGCCCAAAAATGAAGTTGCTCGAAATCGGATTTTGAGCATACCAGGAGCAAGGGCTCGACGAGAGGAGTTCAGAAATGCAAAGCAGACACCCAGAGGACACAAGACGCACTCTCACGCGCCTCTGGAATTTGGCGTGTGAGCCCCAGTCGCTGCACGCGTCTCCACGCGCCGAGCAGGTAACCGGCGCGTCATCTCAGTCGCGGACACGCGCCTCCACGCGCGCGCAGGAAGAAGACGACTGAGGGAGGTAGCGCGTGTAGCACACGCGTGAAGGCACGCGCATGACACGTCATCAGCCACGTGACAGCCAGGTCAGCTCCACGTGGCAGTCCACGTCAGAGCCACGTCATCCAGTCAACGACACGTCATCAGACACGTCAGCATGCCAGGGAGGGATCCTGTGTGACGCGGCTAAGGGTGCAGCCGCAGGAGGTCGAATCCGGTGCTTCGCGGCTAAGGTGCAGCCACAGATCTAAGGCGTACAAAATGTTTTGGCTAGATCTAAGCCATTTAGAGTCCGTTTTTGGTGATCCAATAGTGTTTTCCGACTATTTGGAGTATTCCGGACACATCTGTACGGTTAGATTTTGGAGACGGAATTTCTGTTAAAAGAAGGCAGATTAAAGAGACGGACGGCATCAGGTGCAGCGGACGGAATATTCTGTTGGTATACGAAATAGTCCCTGAACTTCTGAAAATTACAATTTGGCCCAGAATTTTCAGAAAATTGTGGTGTGGCCCAACTTTTGCGGAGATTTTTCAGTGAGGTCCCCGGAAGTGCAGCGAAAGTTGGTCCTAGCTAATCGGACCGCTCCGGACGCAACCGCGAGGTCAGGATAGTGAAATTCTGAACGGTTTGGAAAGATTGTCAAAACATAGGAGTTTGTCATCTTCAATACTCGAAGGAAGGTTGCCGGATATTGTGGAACGCTGCGGATTCACTGAAGAGGTTAGAATGGGCCGATTCTGACCAGATTGGACAACCACATACAACTCGAGATAGATCATTGAGAACCAAAGGAGATCAGGCTTGATCAAATGGCAGATCGAGGGAGATCAGGATTGGTCAAGAGCGATCAGAGGATTGCAGACATGATTATCTAAAGATCAACAATGTCTAGGAAAGTTCTGTCAAAAAGACACTGTCTAAGGAGACTGGTTCTTAAGTGGGACCGGTTGTGACCCCACCAGTCTTTCCTGGGAACTTTCCTGGTTGTTGAGATGTTCGGAGGATCTGGTTCAATCAGAAGAGAAGACCATTCATCGACGGATAAATGATTTGGCAATCAGTACAGGCTCAGGGAAATACTGTGGCTGTTGGAGCTACTGTATACGAGTAGGTACTGATGTTATGTGGACGTGTAGAACAATAGTTACAGAGGAGCATACTAAGCGCAAGAAGCACAAATGCAGACGTGCAGCGGTGCAAGGGTACACTAGACTGTCGTACAGAGTCGCGAGAAGAGTGTGTAGCAGTGGGTTGTTGAAAGTTCACAGGAACTTCCAGACAGAGAAATTAAGACAAATAAGACGCAAGGGTGCGCGCCAAGCAGTGGCAAGTTTTTTTTTTCTCTATGGTGGTTTCTTAAGTTCCATGTGTCACGACCCAAACTCGCCCCTATAGGTTTAGCATCGTAACCGGCCAATAATTCTTGGATTACCGAAGGCCTCTGTATAGATAAGCATATTATATGGGGCTGCGGAAGCAATTACATAAATATAAATGTCCAATGAGCTGTGTTGACTTACATGAAACAGAATATTTTAAAAACTTAATATACATAACCATAAGTCAACCATACATTATATTATACCACACACATTACAGTATTTTCCGTACAGACAACATAATTAAAATAAAGTCCCATGTAGAAACAGAATTAATCAACACTTGAACCCAAGACACTTCGGGAACCTCCACGTGAGGCACAAAGGCTGGCTGACAACAGAAACACAGTCCCCTACAAAACCTTCGGGCTTGCACTCCAGAATGCTCACCTATATACATATATATACAAACAGTGAGCTAAAGCCCAGTGAATAACATTAGGGTAAAGGGGTTAGTGAACGAAATCCGAACATTTTATACATACAAAACAGATCATAGCATAATCATAGTCATCTCATATCAGAACATAATAATGGCATATTCCATAGAACATATCACATATCACATAACGTCTTCCGACTAGAGTAACCGGTCTCGGACACCGATTAAACACATATCACCACAATGAAGTGGCTAACGAGATCTCGTAAATGTCATGGACCCGCATTTTCATGCCATCCCCCATGACTTGGGACTATCTATGGATGCCATAATAGATTTCAACATGGATCTTCGTTCACAAAAACATATCTCATTTCAGAAAACATAACATATTATATCTCGTTTGGAACATAATTTCGTATCAACGTATCTTTACGATAACGTTACTCACAGTGGTTCCGTAGATGGCCAATCATTTCTCGGATGTTGACCTACAATCACAAAAGCACATAATACAACGTATCTTATCATTACACATTCATGTGGCTAACATAGTTTAACTTACATCACGTTGGTTCTTATTCGTTCTTAACACATGGCTTAGAACACACACACCCTTACATTCTCTTAATGTGGTTCATTCTTATTACAATGCTCAAGTCACACACAGACTTGCCATTCTTTATCTTAGTGTGCGTTTCTAGCCCATAACCTCATTACTATAGCTTAATCAACGCTTAGGAATGTTTAAGATGCAATGAGGATGTCAAAACATGCCTTGGAACACTTAGGCAAAATTTCAGAATTTTAGGTCCTCGCTCGAGCGAAGCTTTCCTCACTCGAGCGAGCATGCAAAAATGTGACTGGTCGCTCGAGCGCACATTCCTTCGCTCGAGCAATCTGTAAATGATGCAAACTTCTGGGAGCTTGAAATTTACGCTTGAGCGGACTTTTGGTCGCTCGAGCGAAGTGCACGATCTCAGAGTGGTCGCTCGAGCGAGAACCCCTTCGCTCGAGCGAGGTTGCAAAATCTGGAATTTCCAGATTGCACCTCCAACTTCAAAACTCGAATTAAAACCTCCAAAACACCTCTCTTGGGCCCTAGAACTTGATATATCCCAGAAAACTTGTAGAATATGAAAGTTTAAAGATCAATTTATAAAATCATGGCCCAAGGTTTGTCAAAAACTCACAATTTCAACTTGAATTTCAATAAGCAAGACATGCATGTGAATTCTTTAAAACTCTGTCTCCAAGACTCATGAAACTTGCAATTTGAGCTCCTAAGCTCCATGCATGCAAGAAATCTTTTTCAAAACATGAATTTAAGCTTTAAAACATGATGACTCAAGTATGTATGCACCAAATAACTCCCAAAACAAGTTAGATGCTCAAAATCAAACTCAAAGACAACCTTCTATGTAAATGTATACATGCATGTTAAATTATGATAAAATGCTACTAATCACCATGAAGTTCATTATGTTTCCAAGATGAGGATGAACTCAACACATGCATGAAGGAAACCTTTGAAATTAAACCCAAAACTTGGAAATTTATGCATGCATGCTTGGAGTGTAACTCAATTCAACACTTTCAACTTAAATCTCAAATCTCCATGAACCATGCATGATAACACTGAAATTCATAAATAAATGGATGAATATTCTACCTTAGATCTTGTTCTTGGTAAAATCTTGCTTGATCTTGAAGAGTGCATGCAAATCCTTGAATTTCTTCTTCAATTTCTCCTCATTTCTCTCTAGAATTGCTCTCCCTCTCTCTCTAAAATGTTTTCTCCAGATTTTTTCACTCACTCAAAGGCTGATGAAATGTTTTGTTGAATGGAAGAAGGCTCAAATGTGTTTTGTATGGATTTGGCCACCAGGTGGCAAAATGGTAAATAAGTCCAACTCTTTAATTAGCTTATTTAATCTAATCTAATCATACCAAATCACATTTTAATTAAATATACCATAAAATCACATTAATTCTAGTGATCATAAAACATTAATCAATTTTTGGTTCGGCCGCCGATAAGGCCTTTAATTTACAATTTAAACCATTAAACATGAACAGATAATTTAACGGTCAACAGATAGACGACCAATTATATTGCAAATTACATATTAATCCCGTCATTAATCTTACTCACTTAATTAACATCCTTAATCACTGATTAATAGCTAATTACGGGTCGGGGTTATTACACCATGGCAGCAGAGGATAGAGTTGATGAGGATCTCTCAGGCGAGCTCGACGCAGGGAGACCAGAAGCCATGGGTACGGGCACTATGCAAGGAATTGCATAGCTGACGATGTTTTGACAGATGGAGCTACTGTCAACCATCAATCTACTGGACAGCAAAATCAGGAATTACAAAGGCACAGACAACAAGCGTATGTGGAAACGCCAGGAGGTTGTTTAGAGGTGCAGAGGGCAAAGGCTGATAGTTCAGAGGAAAAGCTCCGAGTAAAGAAAACCGAGGACGTTGATGAACAACGTGTTTTCTATTGTTCCAATGACTGGTCCTGCGAGATAAGGCATAACAGTCAAGGGCATCCTAGTAGGGGGGTGCAAGACATCCAATCAGGGGGTGTGAGATATCTTAGTTGCGCAAGTTCAAGCATAGCAGGTGAAGACATCCGAGACAGAAGCGTGAAAGAGATCTGTGGGAGATGGGAGCACAGGCTCTCTCCAAATCAGAGAGTGGTGTGAGTTGAGTTGAGGATATAGGATTCCCTCCTCCTCTTGTATCTCTGGTGTATTATCTCTAGTTTTCAGGGGATGCAGCGTCTCAGTGAGGAGATTCAGACTATGTTGAATTTGGGCGTAACAAGATTAGTAGCAGTGTGTGCAGTGGATCACCTCACATGGGTTGAGGGGGTGATTTGTGGAATATCACCCCATGTGAAAGGGGTGATCAACTCTTCACATGTGAACACACACTTGGAGGCTACCAATCTCTTCTCCATGGGAACACAACCGAGTCAAGGACGGCGGCCACCAACCAAGAGAAGAAATGGGATTGGCAGCCCATCTCCTACCTACTCCCTCACCTATAAATGGAGGTTGAGAGGAGAGAGCAAAATGAGAGAGAGAGAAAGAGAACCGAGAGAGAGAGAGAAGAGAACCGTGGGAGAGAAAACCAAAGAGGGTGAGAGATGTGAGGCGGAGAGACCGTCTCTCTCAGTGTGAGCGAGGGAGACGGGAGAGTGGTTGAGTGAGGAGAGTGTGAGCTCCTCCTCTATTGTAATCTTTCTGTAATCTTCCCATTGGTATAGTGAAAACCGGTTACTCTCCCGTGGACGTAGGCTTTAATGCCGAACCACGTTAAATATTGTGTCTCCTTGTGTGTGGGTGTGTTTTTTCTGCTTGCAATGATTTCTATAAGGTCTTGGGTGGGATCCCAGATTCCAACATATCCCAGACACCAGCAGAAGCAAATTCAAGTTCTCCATCAATAGGTCCTCTTGAGATATGCCAAGAAACTAAACTACAGGGCATATAGCTAGGTCTGTAAAATCACAAGCTACTCTTAGGCCTCGTTTGGGGACTGACTATTTTAGCCAAAAAGCCAACTAAAACTAGTCACATCACCTCTCTACTTTTCTGCACATCTTTTCGTAAAAAGTCAAAAAGTTACTAAAATAGCCTGTTCCCAAACGAGGCCTTAGAAGATAAAAAATCAAATTTGAACACGTTTTTGAAGCATGTTAAGTTTTCAAATCAAATTTCAACAACATACTATTCTGCTTGACTTGGCTTGTTTACAGTCTTACATAAAGATACCAAGAGTTGCACAACATGATTCTGATATTCTTTTCCCCGCTTTTCTTCTTAGGAGTAAACTAGAGGTGGGAAGAAGAAACGAAAAAGAGTTGATTGGTTTTGAAATATGAAATCCATTTGGCTCAATAGACCGTGACTTCAGAAGTGAGTGGCATTATTACACACTTCCCCAAGGAATTTGCATGTATATTTTATGTAAAATTCACCTTCTTCCTTCTTCTTTCTTCTTTTTCCCTCATATGCAAACTTTTTTATGTTTCTTTAGGTCAGAATTTTGCTAACTTGAATCTTTTTCCGTTATGAAATGTAAAGCTGATTGGTTCAAAAGGAACTTCCATTCCAGAATTTATACAGATGAGCTTTGTTTACCCTTAAAAACAAAGGGCTCATGCAAGAAGGGCACTCTTTGGAGCCAGGGTCGGCCTAGTTTTGTTGTGTTTAACACAATGACAGAATATTGAAATTCGTAATGATCATAAAGGTCAAACTCACCACACCCCTCAAAATTACTAGTTTCTCGAAGTCGTCAATTTTAAATTTGTTATTTTCATAATTTTTTTTTTTTTTTTCTACCTCCTACAAAGGATATAGTAAGAATTTGTTACTATTTAAGGGAATTGAAAAGGAGAAAAAAAGGTTAATAATAACTTGTCATGGGTGAAGAGGAGACAATTAATGGCAAGAGAGAAGGGAACAATAAAGAGAGTGTAACGCAAGGAAGCATGGGTGCGGGTACGAGTACGGTATGGATACGAGTGCGGGTACGTCGATTCGGCAAAATTCAAAAAAAGTACGATACGGATACGGCTGCGGTACGTCGATATTTTTTTTTTTTGAAATATAATTATGATTAAAGGATCCAACCTACAAATTAAAATTAAATATCAAAACTAAAAAAAGAACTACTCATTTTCCTATAATTTAAAACCATTAAGCGTTAAAAATAATATTTGTGAAATCTCTGACTTTGACATGTTATGCACTGTGAATTTGTGATCATAATTTATGTTTAAAATCTTTCTTTTTGCTCATCAATTTGCTATTTTTATAGGGTGAGACCAAAGAAATAACAAGAGACCAAAGAAAGATTTAAAGTTAATTGCCAACAGTAAAGGAAAAAAAATTCTCAATTGGAGCAGGTTGTCAATTGCAATTTGCATAATACATAAAATTGCATCATTCCCAACCACTACTAATCAACTAATACAATATCAATTTTTAATGTTTTGTGCATAAACTTTAAAAGTTTATTATGATTAAAGATTTTATAAAGAAATTCTAGGAGGATCTGAAGCAAAAGCATAATGCATAGTCATACACAGAACTACCCTTTATAGGCCTTGTTATTTTTTTTGTTCAAATTACTTTTTAAAAACATCAAAATCATTTGCTGATATGCTTATACAATTTATACAGACAGAATAGCAGAGAAACATCAAAATTATTGATCTGCAAGGGCACCAAAAAAAAAAAAAAAAAAAAAAAAAAATTGCTGATCTGCAAGGGCAGAAAAAAAAAAAAAAAGGCTCTGGTGTACCCACACCGTACCCATAGCGTACTCGTGGCGTACCCATGCCGTATCCATAGCGTACCCGTGGCGTACCCATGCCGTATCCATGCCGTACCCAAATGAACCAAACGTACTGGACCTTCTTTTGCCGTACCGATACGCGTACTCGCACCCGGTAAGTACCCGGTACTCGTACGGAACTATTTTTGAAGTACCCGTGCTTCATAAGTGTAACATCTCCATTTGGTAAGCCTCTCAAATTATAGTTTCACCTATTGATTTGAGTGTGTTGTTTGTTTTGAACTTTCAAATCATAATTCTACACCAATTTCTCAACACTCAATTCAAAACATAATCATTACTTTTCAAAACTCATAACCAAACACATAATTCAAAACTATTTTCAAAATTCAATTCAAATCAATATTTTAATTTTGTTAAGATTTTAAATATTTTAATATTTAAATATGTTACGATTTTTTTAATTTTTAATTTTTTTGAATATTTTTAAATATTTTAATTTCAAAATATTACAATTTTAAATTTTTAAATATTTTATAAAAATAAATTCAAACTCTATTTTATAAAAATATTTTTAAATATTTTAATTTTTTTGTTATGTATTTGGTTACGATTTGAGTATAGAATTGTGAAAATAGTATGAAGTTCGGTTATGAGTTTTAAAAATAATTTTTTAATTGAGTTTTGTTTTATGTGTTTGATTATGATTTGAGTGCAGAATTGTTTTTAAATTTAAAATATTAACATTTTAAATTATTTAATTGTTTTGAATATTTAAATTATTTAAATTTTTACGATTTAAATTTTTTGAATATTTATTTTAATTTTTTACTTATTAAATTTTTTAGATTATTTAAATATTTATGATTTAAATTTTTTGAATATTTATTTTGAAAAAAAATTATTTTGACCTTAAAGTAAAGAATAATACTATACGTATCAATTAATATACTAACTGATGATGTGGCATAATTTTAGAGGTTTTAGGTATTTGTAATTTATATAATAAGTGGGGTCAGTAATAATGACATAACACTAATTGGTACATTAATGTGTACACTAATTGATACATGTAGCACCACCGTAAAGTGAATGATAAAAATACTCTTATCCTTAAGTCCTACTAACCCTAACTACTATCGGCCAACCATGGTGAAGAAATGGCTAGAGTAGTCTAGGGAACGGGTAACAGTGGAAGAGAGGGTTTGTGTAGTGGGGTAGAGTGGGGAGGTGCCGCAGTGGCAAGGAATAGTGGTGGTTGTGGTGGTAGGTTAGCATGGGGCGGCAACAGTAGTTGATGGCGGCAACAATAGTTGGTGGGTTAAGGTTAGCGTTAGAGTTTTGAAAATTGGAGAAAATGAGAGTATTGTAGTATTATTTGAAAATTGATAATGTGAATTAAGAAAAAAAAATAAAAAATATCAAATTGAGTGTAGTGTGAACTAAATAAATAAATAGTATTAACTGAGAAAAATAGGGGTGTGCAAATAGAAGCTCCTCCCTCCACTCTCTCTTTCTATCTATCTATCTCTCTCTCTCTCTCTCTCTCTCTCTTATAAGATACTATTGGGAAACAATTTGTTTCTTGTGTCAATTTAGTTATTGCAGTTCTAATTACATCAACTTTACCCCTTTTTTTTTTTTTTCCATGTTGTGTCAATTTAATTTAATTGCTAATATCTTTTGGAAATTAGACTGAAATTAATAAACAAAATAGTCTATTATCTTGCAAGTGATTGAAGGGTTAGTATCCAATTTAAAATAGTACATTCCCTTTTGAATGAACTATTTTTCCATTGATTCTTCTATACAATTTCTCAACAAATGTTATCAACTGAATTAAATTAACACAATGTTAAAAATTAAATAGGCAAAATTAATCCCAAGAAATGAATTACATGGACCGCGAATATAATTTGTCTTATAATTTGGTCCCTATTTTTCATAAGGTACCCAGCTTGTATGCATATATATGTTTTGATATTGTAAATCGGTATGTATCTATTTTCAAATAATTATCTAGTATATATCGGATAAAAAATTATATATGTATTCAGAAATTGGTCAGAATAAAATCCCGTAAACCCTAATTAAAAGGAAAATTACATAGACATCAAATTAATAGATAGATAGGATTATAGGGCTGGGAAAAAGTTGAAATAATAGGGGGATAGTAGTGCTTTTAATCTTTTTCAACATCTATGCCAAAATTAAGCACAACTGATAACCAAGTATTATGAAAGGTGTTTTGTACTCTTTCCTTGAACAGGTATGCAATTAATGGACATTAAATCCCCTATGGTTTTAAGATAATGATTCCTTTTCATGACTGAGAGATGATCCCAAGAGTCAGCAATTAGAAAGGCCATTTGTGAGGTACCCCCTCTTCTCTTGTTGTTGTTGTCAACAAATGTGAGTGAGTGAATGTGTGAGTGTGTGCTTGATCTCTTGGTCATATTAATTGGAATATATACTTAGCCCCATGTCTTATCAGTTGTAGAAAGAAAGTGACACCCCACACTCAAAAAAATATCTGCAAATTAAACTTTGTTGATTAAGAGGCTCAATTGTCTCTGGTTGGCTTGGTCAATTGGACTGTCTAGCTTAACTTATATGGGTCAATTTTAGGTCTATCTTGAGGATCTAAATTGTTTATTTTATGAGGTTCTCCAAGAAGATCATTTGTACCAAAAATCAGTTTGATTGAATGTCACTAAACACTTGATCAGATCTTACTAGACTCTTGAACATTGTTAATTATTTTTTAGACAAATGAAATCTGATCAAATGATTAATAATATTTGATCAAGTTAACTTTTACTATGAATGATCTACTTGATAAACTTAACAAAAATAATTATTCAAATTGTCGAGATGACCCAAAATAAGTCCACAGTAGGCTATAAACTGGATTGGTCCAATAGGCTTGTCTAGTCTCGTTGATTAATCCGTAGAAAAGTAATCACGCATGGGTATGAGGAAAAATCAAATCAAAGTGACTAATTTAAGTTCTAATACAATAATTTTACATTTACTACAT
Organism: Camellia japonica; assembly: GCA_030407325.1. Taxonomy (NCBI): domain Eukaryota; kingdom Viridiplantae; phylum Streptophyta; class Magnoliopsida; order Ericales; family Theaceae; genus Camellia; species Camellia japonica. Next base: position 46,329,762 of record JAPPVO010000019.1, read on the forward strand.
TTTTTATATCGTAGTATACTTATCATCTTATTTATTAATGAAACATTAATTAGTTTAATAGATCCCATTAAACATATATGTTTGCAGTACTAACAATTGAATTGACATATCAAATATAACATAAGATAATAGAAATAGAATATTATTGTAATATTACTCTGTTTAATAATAACACCATAAGTACTTTCTTTACTAACATAAACCCATTTTCTATGGCTAACTTTTACACGATTTATTAATTGTTCCTTCGGCCTTTTTTCCTTTTATTTATTTTTTTTAAAGAACGACTTAGTCTAATGATAAAAGTTTGTTGTTGGATTTTTAGTGGTGCAGATTCGAGTATAATTAGAAGAAAAATGTCAATTTATATTATAAATTTAAATTTTAAACACTTTTTGAAATACAACATTACTGTATTTTTTTTTTATCAGCCATAACATAACATTACTGTATTAACTATAGATAACCTAATAACCTAAAAATATTGCACAGGGTATAGTTTGAGCATCTTCAAAGACAGAGATGTATTACAATAAATTTTATTATTATCATCTTTCAATAGATTTTGTATATTCTATAAAATTTCTCATGTGAAAAATGTTTATGTCAGTTGATTATGTGCCAGATTTTTTTACACATTGCTATGTACTTAGCTGATCCCAGTTGATGGTGACACAAAACTTAATTTAATTTGATTTGATTTAATTATGTACATTGCCGATCCACTTCAATTATTCCATTATTATTACCGTATACTTCTCTCTAATTTTCATTTAAGGATATTTATATGTATGCACGTCTTTGTGTATTTGTATTGAAAGTAAGAGAAATGGTAAAAATATACGCAAATTGAAAAGATAAGAACTAATTCTATTTCAAGAGTAGAAACAATTAATATTGACCTTGCTAACACTTGCAACCCAATTTCATTACATAGTTGATGAATAATGATGATAATTACTAAGATGTTTACAGTGGTAAACCTGTTTTATTCTATCCAATGATGATCAATTGGCTACTTAGCACAATACTCGTTATTCTAGTCTTTTTGTTAATAGGATTCATAATTAAAATAGGGTAAGTTATACTTTGCACTCTTACAATTTACACTTAATCTCACTTTTATTCTTTAATTTTCAATTGTAATAATCGATCCCTTATACTGTCAGCTAAGTTGCAATGTAACCATTTCGTTATTGTGCTGTTGAATTAGCTCACAAAAATTGTCATATACTTTCATTTTCCCATATTTTTCTCTAACCCTTTACTCTATTTTCTTTTTTTTTTAACAATATTTTTTAGACCACCACCATTTTTTTTTTTTTTTTTTTTTTTTTTTTTGATCGGCAAAGGAGGGCCGAGGAGGAGGAGGTTTTAGAGAGAGAGAAGGAGAAGTTTTAAAGAGAGAGAAGTTTTATCAGACTTGACTCAAGTTTCACCATTGAACAACCCTTTCCCGCCGCTCCCGTCCCTTCCCTTCCCCACCTCTATATGGCCACTGTCCACCTCTTCCCACCATTCCATGCATTGGTGGTGATGAGAGATAAGGAGCCAGTGGGAAACAGATAGTGGGATAAGGGTAGCCAATGGCCATGGGTGGTGAGAAGGAGTGGGGGATTTGAGAAAAGAGTGGTAGAGTGGCAGAGAAGAGGTAGGAGAGTGGTGTAGAGAGAAAAAATTGAAAAAGAAAATGAGTGAAGAGAAGAGAAAAACAAGAAAAATGAAAAAAAAAAAAATTAAAAAAAATGATGTTTTTGCTTCAAAAAAATGTCTTAGGTTAGGATCACATGACAATTTACGTCAGTAATTTTACCCCACATGATGTCACATTATAATTTGAACAAAAGTCCAAGAAATTGATTGTTAAAAAATAAAAACTAAAGTAGGATTTAATATGAAATGGAAGGGTACAAAATGTAATTTACTTTTTAAAATACGAGTAGTGTTGCAATGACCAAACTTTTATGCTAACTTTATCTATTATTTGATATCTATCACTAAATTGATATAATGGACTCCACCTTCCGTGCATTGTTATACGGATGACATATAACATGATGAAAACACATTTACAAAATTAAAAAATTTGGTCATTTTAACATTAAAACATTCTTATGTTGATAAAGATCACTTTATTCTTTTAAAAGTTGAAAGATAAACTTTTAAAATACTCCAATCTAATTTAGCTTAATTCTCCACAATATTCCAAGTTTTGCTTTACAATATGGAGATTCACACACCATTAATGGCTGCCAAAAATTTTTATTTTATTTTATTTTTGTATGAAATTGGTTATTACAAGCTTCAATTTGAGTAATCACTATTAAAAATAGTGCACATGGTAAAGACTAAGCAGGAAAGGAAGATGGAGAGAATTGAAAGATGGAAGATTCTTAGGTTTTCTTACTTTTTTTTTTTTTTTTTGATCAGCAAAGAAAAGAGGTGATTTTATTGATAGAAAGAGGTACAAAAAAGGCTTGGCACAAATGCATCAAAGCTCGAAAAAACATCCCAACTAGGATGGCATCTTTTAAGGAACCCAATCATGTGCAGGCTCAAGCCAAAGGAAGGCTGAAGAGCACTCAACCAGAAAGATACAAAGAAGAAAACAAAAAATACAAAACATCAAATTGAGATCCTAGCTCTGTAGCCTTTGATGCCATGTAAACAAAACAAAAAGTCATGAAGGGAAAGATCTGGCAGGCTAAGCAAATGCTTGGCCCAAAACGCAACCTTGATCTTAATGCTTTCCACCAAATCCACCCAAATAGGCTCCTTGGAATTAAACACCTTTTCATTCCTAGCAATCCATATGGCCCAGAGAATTGCCAAAGGCAAGGCTTCCCAAATAAATCTTCCCAAATGCTGCTTTTTCTGACCAAACCACCAGACTAACAACTCTTGGATAGAGCCAGGAGTGACCCACTGAATGCCCCACCAATTAACAATTTCAGACCAAATCCTCCAAGAAAAAGAACAGTGAACGAGCAAATGAGCTGAAGACTCTTCTTCAATACCACAAAATGCACAAAGGATGGGAATACGGATTACATGGCGACTAAGAAGGAGATCTGCAGTTGCTATTCGACCCCACCACACCAACCATCCAAATGCTTTTAACTTCTGAGGTGCAATTGACTTCCATAAATTCATCACAGGAAAAGATGGCACTTGAAGAGAGATCTCGAATAACTCATAGAGAGATTTAACAGTGAAGATTCCTGATGAAAGGGGAGTCCAGATGAGATTGTCTTCCCCAAAATCTCTGCTTCTATGAACCTGCTGCAACCTTCCAAGCATATCATGGTGCATGTCCTCTTCCCAAGCTCTTAGTGATCTCCTGTATGAAATACTCCACTGCAACTGATTGCCCAAATTCTGATGATTCAAAAAATGATGAACATAGGAGTCCTTATCAATTGCAAGTGAAAAAAGTCTGGGATAAAGGGAGGACAATGGTGAATCAAAAAGCCACCCATCAGTCCAGAACTTGATCCTTCTTCCATCTCCCAAGATGAACTGTAGGTTGGCAAGGAATAAATTGAGGACTCTAGAATTACACCTTTCCAAGTCCAAAATGGACTTCCATACCATTGAGCAATTCCTGAAGGTTGAGGAGCTTGGCAACCAGGAGTTAGTGTTCAAATTGTTTTTAGCACATAAGACTTTTTTCCATAGAGAATCAGGTTCCTTAGCAAACCTCCACCACCATTTGCAAAGAAGGGACTCATTGTTGACCTTAGATTTCCTAAACCCAAGACCTCCAAAATTTCTGCTCAAAGAACAGGCCTCCCAGCTTACTAGATGAAGTTTTTTCTTCTCTTCACTATCCCCCCAAAGAAAGGATCGTTGGAACTTGTCAATGGTGTTTGCCACTTTGGAGGGAATTCTAAAAAGAGACATATAATAAAGGGGAAGCGAAGATAAAACTGATTTAACTAATGTAATTCTACCCCCTAAAGAGAGATACCTTCTCTTCCATGATGATAATCGTTTTTTAACCTTCTCAATGATGGGATCCCATGTTGCTACCCTTTTAGGATTAGCTCCTAGAGGCATACCAAGGTAATTAATTGGAAGCTTACCCACCGAACAATTTAAATACTCAGCTGCTTGAGATATGAATTCAACATTGATGCCAACTCCACATAACACAGATTTCTGAAAATTGATTTTCAACCCCGATATTAATTGAAAGCAACATAGCACTCTTCTTAAATTGATAATCTCATTCCAGTCTGGATAACAGAATATGAGGGTGTCATCAGCAAATTGCAGATGTGTTAGATTCAATCCAGCATTACCAATGTCAGCCCCTTTAATGAGATTCAAATTTTTGGCTTTTTTCATAAGAATGTTTAATCCCTCAACAACAAGATTGAAAAGAAAGGGAGAAAGAGGGTCACCTTGACGTAATCCTCTTTGTGGGGAGAATTCCTGAGTGGGGGATCCATTTACCAAAACAGAGATATGCGATGATGATATACATTCAGCAATCCAAGAGACCCATTTATTACCGAATCCAAACATATTAAGTAAGTGAAGAAGGAAGTTCCAATTGACACTGTCGAAGGCTTTCTCAAAATCCAGCTTTAAGAGGATTCCACCCCTAGAGTTATGCTTCCAAAGATCCACTACTTCATTAGCTATTAGAATTCCGTCCAAGATTTGCCTACCCTTGACGAAGGCTGATTGGGTTTCATTAACCAGTTTAGGCAAAACTGATTTCAACCTCCTAGACAGAACCTTAGCAAGAATTTTATAAGTACATCCAATCAGGCTGATGGGCCGGTATTCAAAAAGAGATGATGGATTCGGTGATTTTGGAATCAATGTAATGAAAGAAGAGTTTATACCTTTAGAGAGTTTGCTGTTGAGATGAAACTCCTTGATGAATGAGCAAATGTCCTCCTTAATGATTGGCCAACTCTTTTTAATAAACTTCATATTGAAACCATCTGGCCCTGGTGCTTTGTTCCCTTCACACTCTCTGACTGCTTCCCAGATTTCTGACTCTGAGAATGGCAATTCCAACCATCGAGCATCATCAGTTGTTAATTTGCGCTCAAAAGAGCCTACAAATTTTGGTCTAGAAGGCCATCTTTCTGAAAAAAAATTCTGGAAATGCATTTTGACTCCCATTCTGATCTGTTCTGGATCTTCAACAATGGAACCATTTAAGGTTAAGCTCCCAAATGAGTTTTTCCTCTGCCTTGAACTAGCCACCATATGGAAGAATTTGGAATTTTTATCCCCCTCCTTGAACCAAATTTGTCTTGATTTTTGCAACCAGGTGATCTCAATCAATCTCAAGGTCTTCCAGTATTCAGACTTAAGCTTTCTTTTGATTTGCATGTCAATGTCAGACAGTGTGTTTTGTTCTTGCAGAAGATCCAGAGAATGCAATTGCTCCTCAATCAAAGAAAGCTTATCGTTTAAGTTGCCAAATTCCTCTTTGTTCCATAGCTTGAGGGCAGCTTTAACCTCCTTAAATTTCAGAGAAACTTTATAGGCAGCCCAACCTTGTGGAGCACATCTGGACCAAGCATCCTTAACAACCCTTAGGAAATTATGGTGAGATGTCCAAGCATTAAGGAATCTGAAGGGCTTTGGCCCCCACTCCCGATCATCCTCCATGAGTAGTATTGGACAGTGATCAGATAAAGTCCTTTGGAGCCCCCACTGTTTGAGCTTAAACTTGTCTAGCCAAGGTGAATGAAGGAGGAACCTATCAATCCTGCTCCATCTGTCTGCCTCCTGATTGTTAGACCAGGTGAAGGATCTACCAAGAAGTGGCAGATCTCTTAAATCCATAGCGGATATGAAGTCTTTGAATTGTTTCATGCTAGCTGAGACTCTTGAGCATCCCTTTCTATCCCCTATTTTAACAATTTCATTGAAGTCCCCCCCAATACACCATGGCAGATGACAGCTTGATCTAAGATTGAGTAACTCCTCCCACAAAAGATTCCTTTCAAAAGCATCATTTGGGGCATATACATTAACTAAAACACACTCAAAGGCAGAGCAAATAGTACCTTTTAATAGGATGAAATTAGTCCCTTTAATGCAGTCAGAAACTGAAAATAAGGCTTTGTTCCATACACAGAGGATACCGCCCGAAAAGCCCAAAGCATCTACTGCAGCAAAACCTGGATCTGAATTTGGCCAGATAGAGTTGATTAATTGAGCGCTGATAGCTGATTTCTTTGTTTCCTGTAAAAACAAAATGGTGACTTTTCTCTGAGAGATCAATCTTCTTATTCCTCTTGTCTTCTCTCTTTTCCCCAAACCCCTAATGTTCCATGACATTAGCTTCATTGATAAACAGATGGCTATCCCTTGAATGGCTAGAGGGGATTGGAATCAGCCCCTGCTGTCCCCTGATTCATGGCCACAAATAACTTTTGTGCCCTGAATTTCCTTGATCTTACTAACAACCTCATCATCGTGATCATTACTATGGAGATCAAGCAATTTCCCAATTTTCCAGACTGCTTCAGCTTCATTGAGGAGAATACGATTACGGTTTGCAATTGCATCGGAAGATAAAGATAAAGAAAGGGCCGCAGCTGCTGGTCGAAGTGTTGCTGACCTTCCTCCCTTCTTTTTGCCACCTCTTCGAGCCTTCTCACCAGCAACAAAGTCCCCTAGAACCTGCTGCAAAAGTTTCCTCCTGCTTTTCCTTTTTGATAGACCCATAAATGGTTTGGAGGGTCCTTCTGGCGCCTGCAAAGTATTGCAGGAACTAACAAGCGGGGCTGAATTAAGATTATTGGTGCGATTGGGGAGAGAGTTTGGTACAGAGGGTGAAGAGGGATCACGAACTTGGTCAAGCGGAGAAGGGGGGGGTGAGCAGTGATGGTGGTTGAAAAGGTGTTGAGATGAGGACAAGGAATGATCTGGAATAATGATTTGATCAGGGGATTGGTTAGGACCCACCACATGGGCTTGATTAATAATGGAGGGACCTGCACTTTTAAAAGGAGCACCAGATTGAGAATGGGTTGTAGAGGAAGAATGGGCTTTCGATAGGATTTGAATTGGGCTTCGAAGATGTGAGATGGATGGGCTTGGTTCGTTAAAGGGAGAAAAAGGCTTGTGGACAGCTTGTTTGAGACTGGGGACAATGATTAGACCTACATCTGAAAAATTTGAATTAGAAAATTCTTCAATTTCTTTTTGCCGTTGGACCTCAGCAGACAACTTTGACTGACACTCCAACTCCCCACGAAAAGAAGGCTGCTTCTCGACTGCTGGAAATCCAGCACGCGAGTGTTGCTCATGCCCAGATGGTGGTCTGGTGGCCTGCTGCCCACTCAAGACTGGTTGGTGTTTGTCCCTGCCAGCAAGACGATCCATATCATCCGATGAATCATCATCTTCCTCCTCCGAAGAATTTCCTTGGTCAAGATAATCTGGAGAAATGTTGACCACCTGTTCCTCCACCACTCTGATATTGTACTCTACTCCTTTACAGACAAGCTGTACAAGAGTATTGATGACCTTGAAATGGCTAGTGACGATCAGCACTTTCCCGCTGATAAAGGATAAGCTACTCAATGTGGATTCATCAACTGAGATAGTCTCGCCCCAAACACTCCCAATACTCTTGAAAGTATTGAAATTCCATAGATTTAAAGGGACACCATAACAGTTGATCCAAACTGCTCTAGTGCAAGGATTATCACGCTTCCAAAGCGACCATTCCTTTGCATCATCAAACCTGCTGTTGAACCAGGTTTCATCATTTTGTAGCCTATTCAGCATCTCTTCCCTGGAAGCAAACGTTAGCACATAGGACTTACCACCCATAGCACGAACCTGAATTCTACCCGCATCCTCTGTAGAAAATGAATCTGTAATGGATTGGTCCGCAAACGGAAGCCTTGCTCTCACCACTGCACTTCTATAAAGCCATTCGATGCTCCCTTCCTCTGCATGAACCTTGATGTTAAAGTCCTTAGTCTGATGTCCTCCTTTAAGAGCTTCAGCATAAGACGGTTTGTTCTGATTTGTCAGCTGATTCCACTCTGGGGATGTTGGTCTCTGCTGCTGGATTTTCTGGACATGAGCACGGGACAGAGGCCTTTCGAACCTAGCTGGTTTGACAATAAGTCTGTGGTCTTCATACCATGCCCCATCGAATTTCCGAGATGCCTCCTCAGCTGAGAATTGATTGTCATAGGAAATAAAGCCAAACCTGGAGTTAAACTTCTTAGTTCTTCTATTCGGGATCGAGGCTTGAAATACTCTACCAAATCTCTGAAAAACGCCCTTGAATGAATCCACTTGCATATGCTCTGGCAGATTGGCAACAAAAATAGTGAAAGACCTTGTAGAATTTTTCTTCAGTCTTGATACCGTTGTCCACCCTTGATTGTCCTCTTCACCATGAAGTTTCTCCATCGCTTCACTACTACCGGTTATATACATCCCCATCCTATAACTTTCACTTTAAAAAGAAAAGGTCAACTTTGTTGTTCTAGTTATTTTGTTTTTGTTCTTTTTTTTCTTACCTTCCTAGGTTTTTTTTTTTTTTTTTTTTTTTTTTTTTTTTTTTTTTTAGGTTTTTTTTTTTTTTTTTTTTTTTTTTTTTTGTTTTTTTGGCGGTTACAGAAAAAAAGGTCTCTATTAAATTGTAAAGAAGCCAAAAAACAACCCATACTTTGCTGTCTCTTGGCAAGACTTTGAGTTAGTTAGTAAACAAAAATGACAAAAACAAAATCAACAAACCATATTTATATTTATTTTTACTAAAAATGAAAATAAAAATATGTTTAATTCATTTTGAAAACAAGTGAGGAGAATGGTCCAATGAGTTGGGCGGGCATAGGTGATCATAGAATGTGATTGTTTGCCATTGTAGATGGTGGGGAGGAAATGTTGTCCTTTTTTTTAAAGAAATTTTTACAGAACCGTCTTGTTTTCAGATAAAGGTGGATTGGTAGACAAAATAAGTCGTGGGATATAATGTGTTTATTTTAATAGTTTATCCAAGAATTAAAAAGGAGTTTGAAAAAACTCAAGACTTGCCGAAGGTCAAGACAAGAGCCGGCGGGAGTGAGAGGGGAAAATGAAAAAAAATGTTCACAAAATGAGGTAAACACCTTATTTTGTGTGAGGTTTTTGAGGTTGGTTACTCACCAACTTTTAATGGTGTACTTGCAAATGATAGGACGGACTTATCGGTGCCAACCTAGTTGGGATTGGTTTGTTTCATTTTGATGCTCTTTGCACTCATCGCTTTTTTCATTATTGTAGTACTATTTTGGTTCATCAATAAAAAATTTCATTTTGCTGATAAAAAAAAAACAAAAATGCTACGTTTCAGGAAAAAAAAAAAAACAGGAAAACGATCAGGAAAATGGAGGAGGAGGAGGGGAGGAGGGGGAGGAAGAGGAGGAGGAGGAGGAGGGGAGGAGGGGGAGGCCAATCGTCGCAACCGCCGGTCGTCTGCCCAGCCCCGATCGTCTGCCCAGCCTCGCCGTCGCACGCCTCCGCCTCTGCCCACCTCCTCCTCCGCCTCCTTCCATTTTGATGGCCCCCTCCAGTTCCTCCTCCTCCCCTCCTCCTCCTCTTCCTCCCCCTCCTCCCCCCTCTCCTCCTCCTCCTCCTCCTCCTCCTCCTTCTCCATTTTCCTGATCGTTTTCTTGTTTTTTTTTTCCTGAAACGTAGCAGAGCTCAAAAAAAAAAGGTAAACACCTTACTTTTTAATTTATTTTATTTTAATTTTGAAAAAAAAAAACATAAACAAAAAATTATGAATATAAATGTTACCAACTATAAGTTCCTTATTCTGTATTCATGTACTTCTGTATAATCCAATCCAAAGCTTCTACAAACTAATGGACTGTATTATATTGATCAATATATAACATCTTTGCAAATATATACCTGACAGCAGAGACTTCATAACATTGCTTATCAAATTACAAATGTATAGCTCTGCATTTCAATTCATACCCACCACCCAAAACTGATCTAAGAATACCAATTCAACCCTGTAAACTGATATTGTTGTCGAAAAACCCCCTCACCGAGCGAACCCATCACTGTCTGTTGAGTTTGTGGAAGCTGACTGAGCAGAGTAGCTATGGAGCTGTTGCTATGATCATCATTCTTCACCACTACACTTACATCTTCTTGAAACCTCTTCGCTGCCTCGCTTTCATCGTCGCCGTCGTTCCAGTAAAGGGAAGGGAGGGTTCTTTTCAGGTGAGGTAGAGTATTGGAGGTTGTGGTGGTCACCATTAATGGAAGCTGTGGCTTTGAACCAATGTTGTTAATGTTGTTGTTGATAGTGTCTGTGACTATTATGTTTTCGAATAAGCTTTGATCGTTTTCGAGCATTGTGGCGTAGTTTGTGGGTTTCATCGGCGGTGGTTTTGGTTGGTGGTGGTGGTGCTGGGCTGCTGCTGGAATTGAAGGTGGTATTGATGATGCAAGGATGTCGGTTATGGAGTCTTCTCTTTCTTGATCCAATGGTCTTGGTGGGTTGTTTTTCTTGTAGATTCGACATAGCGCCCAATCATCAAGCTATAAACCAATCAAACAACTCATTATTAATTAGTTTACAGATATGTACACATAAATAAAGTTAAAAAATAAGAAGAATAGTATATGTTAAATCAATAGTCATCCGTACATAGAGAAAAAAAAATACTAGGGAAAAGTGTTTACAATTCAATATGTCGATCAAATCTTATGTCAAAAATTCAAATCATGAATATTTTTATAAATATTTTATGAAAGGACGTAGTATTTATAATATTTAATATCATTGATTTTTATCAATATCAACGAGATATTATATGCTATGTTCGATTGTTTCTAAACAAAGTATTAACTATATGAGTATGGACTAAGGCAATGATATAAAATCATGACAAACAAGCTAAGGAATTTCTATTTTTAATTTTTTGTCCACTTATACTAATCTACTTTTAATTATTGAATTATATCAAAATTTTAAGAAAAGTGAACTAAAACATAATTCAATAGTTAAGAATCAGTAATGCTAGGTATCATGAAAAGTCTTTCATGAAAATGGTCATGAAAGATTTGTGATTTTTGGATTACACTTACAATAAAGTACCACACACTAATCAAGATAATCTAAGGGTTACAAATTTTTCATGATCATTTTTATGAATTTTTTTTTATGATTCTTAACATTTCTCGTTAAGAATATATTGAGACAATAGACTTGAAGAACTTGAGAATAGAAATCTGCCTCTCATATACCATGTTCGACAAATTTAAAAAAACCCATGTAAAGTATATGATAGTATTCATTTAATCAAGACTAATAAATCAACCAATAATTACCCGTAGGGAGCCTTTCTTGTGGGTCGGGTCACAACCCGGTGGCCTTGAGCTGGTTTTGTTGTCAACAAGCCTATACTCATGCATGATCCAATTGGTTTTGATCCCTTTTGGAGGCTTTCCTCCATCGAAAACAAGTGCTTTCTTCACCCCAACCTTCTGAGTTCCCCCTGAGGTCAATATAGGCTTATCTGTCCCAGTTGCCTTCCAGTACCCGGATGTCGCCGCCCGGTTTGGCCTCGCCCCGTTCGGGTACTTCCGGTCCCTTGGACTGAAAAAATACCACTCTTGTTCCCCAAACGTGGCCTTAGCTGAAAAAAAATATTCATACCAACCCATTATTAGAATTGTACCGGATGGTGTGCAGAACTAGTCTGAATAACTTGAGCTTCCGGATAGCTTTTGAAATCCAAAAGCTCAAATTAACCAGACTAATTCTAGTTACTATCAGTTTGACACCGATGATCAAATAATTAAGGTGTGCGTACATATACATTATCAGATGAATTTCATCGATATTTTTTGGGGGTACTTACCGGGGAGCTCTCATGGATCGAACTTGTAGAGATCGATTTCAGCGATGATTGAGACGGGAAGAGGAGCGGAGGCTGCTTTCTTCTTGAGGTAGTGAACCACCAATTCTTCGTCGGTGGGGTGGAAGCGAAAGCCCGGTGGGAGGTTCGGGTGGTGCAACCCCGTCGACGAATCGGTGCTCTCCATAGGTGGATTTTTCAGATTAGAACTGTTGATTGTTTTTGAATTTGAAAGATTGAAGCTTTGGTTTGGAGGCTGGAAATTGATCGGAAAAGAGCATGGTGTGGTTGTATATATGGTTGGTTAGAGAGAGCTGGAAATGTTGTGGAGGAGAGAGGTGGTAAAAACCATCTTTTTATATGGTTAGATGGGGTGGGGACTATGGGATTGTCATGGACCAGCAGCATTTTTTTGGGGGGTTAAATTATCGTTACATTTGGTGGGATTCATTTACAATATAAATTGTTCTTTATAATTTTAAAAATTATATTCCGTATTTTTAAAAATTCTAATTACATAACAGATGAGCCATTTTATTCATGAATTATTAAGTTAATTAATAGTTTGTAATTATGTTATAAATTTATTTTAATTAACAATTCTAATAATTTTACTGTTATACATGAGAGTAATTAGGAATTTTATTTTTTAATTAATTTTTTTAAATAAAAAATTTTGACAATGAAAAATTTGTAATTTTTAGAATCACAAAGAATAATTCGTATTTTAAGTAAATTTTTAAAAAAATGTGTTTGTAATTTACTATTATTATTATTACCTTTTTATAGTATGGACCAGCACTTTTAATTCAGTACAATCCAATTTGTGCATGGATTTAAAGTGCCAACAACTACAAATTAGGGTCTTCAATTAAAATTAATTATAAATACATAGGGCTGTAATTTATTTTACTTATTTTTGGTGTGTGTAGAAAAACACAGAAGAAATTGCATTCCACAAAGATTTTTACCTTTTTGTAATTATTTGTCTTACCTTTCGTTGATTTTTAATTTCTCTTTGAAATAAAAATTTTAAAAAAATAAAAATTATTGCACCAATAAAATTTGTGCATTTATTTTACTAACGCCCAAAGATTGTAAGCCACATAATAAAATGAAAGGACTGATATGAATTTGGGATTCCGCGTATTTATTTGGTTGTGGAGCCACTAAAACATATGGGTTTAGAGTGATTGCTGTGCATGGTACATAGCATTTGTCATTGTGCAGTCAAATAGGTTTATTTTGAGATTCATTTTAATAATTTAAATCGTTTATATTTTAAAATATATATATTTAAAAAAAATTAAATTAATCAGATATCGGTTACTCATTCATCCACTCACATTTGTATATACAAAAATAAATAATAATTGTGATTTAAAATATTAAAATGTACAAAAATAAATAACAATTGTAATTTAAAGTATTCAAATGAATACAAATGTGAGTGGATGAATAGGTAAACGATATCTGATTAACTTGATTTTTTACAGATATGTTCTACTTGATGTATTATAAAATGTGAACGGTTCGGATTATCGAAATGAGCCTCCTAAATGGACCAATTTAGCTGCACAACAGTGGTTGCTGTGCACCCCGCACAGCAGCCAACCAAAATCCACTAAATACATCCCAATTCTCCAAATATATTGTCCGACACTTCAACCGTGATTTTATAGTTAATTATTTAAAAGTCTTATTTATAAATATTATAATAGTTGAGGTCTTATCTAAGATTTTTTGAACCAATAAGCCCTATTTAATAAAACTGAGAATATTATCAATTTTTTTAAATTTTTAAAATTAAGAACATTATCAATTTTGCATAGTAATGTTTCATATAATTGTTTCACTAACTGATAGAAAAAACAGAGCATGAGATATTAAACGTTTTTGCCTTTCTACTTATTAGTTTGATTCAACTATCCAATAAAAAATCGAGAACATTATCAGTTTTTTCAGTTTTAAAATTGAGAACACTATCAGCTTTTTCATTTTTAAATTTTATTTGTAGTTTTGCATATCAATGTTCCATCATCATACTCTTTTATAGATACAAAATTTTTAGTTTTGCATAAAAAAAATAATTCAATTTTTTCAAAAAAAAAAATCTCAGCTTGTTTGGTTTTGGTTTTTAGAAAACAATTTTCCAAAAAATTTTACTATTTATTTTCCTTATTTTCATTTTTTCATGAATTTTTTTAATAATTTAAGTAATTTTTTTTTAATTTTTAGATATACCTAATATAAATTCACTTAAAAAGTATAATATTTGTGATAAAAATATTTAAAAAATACACTAAATACCAAAAAATATATAACTTTAGTATATTTTTAGTATTTTTGTGTATTTATTAATTTTTTAAAATATTTTTTCACAAATATTTTACTATTTATATACATCTAAGTAAGGTGCATTTAAAAAAGTAAAAAAAATTACTTAAAATTTAAAATATTCACTAAAAAAAATTACGAAAAGCAAAACAGACAATTTTTAGAAAACTGAAACCAAAAGTATAGTTTTTTCTTCTTTTTTTTTTGCACATAATTTTTTTTTTTAGTTTTTTCAATTTGAAAGTTGCTATTTTAAAATTTTGAAAATCAAAATAAATGTCAAATCATCATATTCCTTTATAGATAATCATAAATGATGAACAATCATTGTTTGAAGGGTAATTCAAATTATTAAAAATTTAATGAGACCTGAAAGTCTAAAAAATCGTAATTAAGACTTAATGGAGTATAAATTCATAAATTAGGACTTGTGTGTAAATGTTCCTTGATATACAAGAATTTTAAGAATTAAATTTTTTTTCGTCTCTAATAAAATTTTTACAGCAAAAAATATTAGAGGACTAATTTGTATAGTTTCTAAAAGGTCATCTTGAAAAGGTAAAAAAAAAAAACTTTTAAACTCCGTTTGTTTCAACATAAAATATTTTATACAAAAATTATTTTTCTTCTAAATTAATTTTTCATAAAAAAATATTTTTGTTTTTGTTTTGTTTTTCAACGTTTGGTTGACATTTGAAATAAATTTTTAAAAAAATTATTGCCTAAATGAGAAATTTTGATTCAATAAAATATTATTTATGACTTTTTAATAAGCTACGATACTTATTTGAAAATGTAGTGAATGAGAATCTGCTTTGTAAAAATTGACTTATGAAAATTTTAAAAGTAACTCATTTTTTAGAAAATGATGCAAAAATGTTTTATTTACTTTTTGTTCAACCAAAAAACAAAAAATAAGTAGAATATTTAAGCCAAAACAAACGGAGCCTTGACAACAAAATTTTAAAAATATCACTAACAAATGCCTTTTTAGGAATAAAATAATCTTTTGCAAAAAAAAAATTTACTTTTTTGAACAAAAAAATTAATTCTTAAAAAAATAGGAATTTATCGCTAAATGTCCAATTTTATTGCAAAAAATTCAACAACGACACTTTCAACTATTAAAATATTTGATCCATACAACAGTTTCTAAAATATTAATTTATTGTAATGTATCATTACACTTTTATGATAACGGAAAGATTATGGTACATAGCCCTCCAATAATGTATACCGTACGCACCTTATAACTAAAGAAAAAAATAACATAATTTCATACTTTTTGAGTCATAACTAAATTTTTTAAAAAAAAAAAAAAAAAAAGCCATAACCAAACAGCACATGAGACATAACAAAAAATATCATGAGTCATAACTAAAATAATGTCATAACTGAAGAAGAAAATTGATCATAACTAGAGAAGAAAATAACATAACTTAATGGTGCATATAGTAAGGAGTATGTATAGTAGAATTTCCCTTACGATAAACTATGAAGGGGGGAACTACATACAGGTGGGAGAGTAGGGAAAAAAAAAATTATCAACAAATTTGCACTCCATCTTGGACACACTTGTACCCTTCATGTATTGATAATATTTTCTTTTTCTCCTACCTGTATGTAGTTTCCCTAACTATGAACAAGGACAAATCTTAAAATTCATCTCTATTCTCTCTTTACAACCACTCTCAACCACCATCTTTTCCCTCTTCGACCACCACCACCACCACTACATCTGACAGACACTCGATCCCTTCCTAGCTCCCCTTACGAGCCTCTAATTGCCCCACCTCTAGCCGTGAACCCCCCTAACTCTCCCTACTCTCCTAGCTTCCCCAGCCTCTTCTTCAACTTCTCTACTAGCCTTCAGTCCATCCCTACTTTTGACAGCCACACCTTCGCTCGTCTCATCATTCTCCTTTGCTTGCAACTTTCTCTTCCCTTTAAGGTTCTCTATTTTTCTCTTTGTTGTTGGTAGTAAGTGGCAATTGGGGTAGGAAGGTAGAATTAGGATTTGAAAGGGAGGAAAATGAAAGGATGGAAGGAACAAAAAGAGATGAGGTAGGGGCATTGAAAAATCATAATTTATCCCATAATATTTTAGATATCATCAAAATTAAAACACATGATTAACATTCTTCCCCCTTTGATAATGGCAATACAAGCATGAATTTTACACAAAATTTTACATGAATAAATGCAACAAAAATATTCAACAATCATAATACATGCATTTATTTGTATTGTATTTTCTTCCCATTTATTAACAATTTTTTTTATCAAATAATTTATATATAAATCATAATTCTTCTCCTCCTTTGACACCATCAAAATAAAATATTGATATACGGATAAAGAAAATTATTTATCTTTTAAAATAAATGCAACATGAAATTTTAAACAATAATGATGCAAGCAGTTAACACAATATCTGTTGAATATAGAAACTCGCCCTAAGTTAATGCATATGATCAGAAAATAAGTTTCAGAAAAATTCCCCTGAGGTTATGACGCTTTATAAAATAATTACAGAATAGTTTCCCAATCAATAATACCAAGGGCTATTAAGATCCGGCCAAATACAACTGTACCAAGTGTACCAGCAACAAAAGAAAAAAGGCACATGAAACCAAATGGTTCATACCAGGTAGAAGCAATTGTAATACAATAACAAAAAGTTTGTAACACATGCAACCACAAAAGAAGTATTACAAATTGCAAATATAATTTTAGCATTTTGATAAGGGAAACATGCTAGTGGATGTAAAGATCGTCGACAACAATGAAGATCAGTGACAATGGCGAAGATCGGTGATGATAATGTAGATATGTGATGATGGAGAGGATTAGAAAGGATGGTGAAGATCGGTAATGGATAGAATTTTCTCTTCTTCACTTCTAATTTTTCCCTTCAACCAAAACACTTTTATTTATACCTAAAAAATTCTTCCTGTTGAGAGAGGAAAGACGTTCCACACTCTTGTTTTTGACTTGTTTGCTCGAGTACGCGGAGGAAATACACGCGAGGCAACCGTTGAAATCAATGACCAAAAGGTCGCTTTCGATGAATAGTAATTTCTAGGGGTGTGCATAATACCGCCGAAACCGCCAAAACCGCACCAAGTCACACCGCCAAAGCAAATTCATTATTATTTGCCAATCGAACCGCCGACTTTTGGTAAGAAAAATGGCAAATTCTAGTGACACTTTTATCAATCCGCCGGTTTCTATTTTTCTTCCAAACCGTACCGACCCGCACCGCTATTAAATCATGTTTTATAAGATTCTAAAATTTTTTTTTTACTTAAGTTTGCTTGTTGTTCTATACCTTAGAATAGAGTATTACATTACTGCTCGAGGGGAATTCAAGATGTCAGTAATCCAAAATAAAGTTGGATTTCAATTCACTTTTCAATCTTTTTTTTTTTTTTTTTTTTTCTGGCCATGTTGCAAACTTGCATCAGCTCATTTTTCAATCTAAATACTTTTCAACAGTAAACATTTTCAATATATTGTAAACCCTGAATGATATTAATTTTATGTATTGTATTTGATCATTGTAGCTTCCACAGATGCTTGTAATGAACTGATGGCATAGTCGTTGATATTATCATGTTGTTGCTACACTTGCTGCATCAGAAGAAAGTTTCGCAAGATGCTTAACATCGCGGTATCTCTCGTCTTTTTTTTACTCTTTGATTTAAGTTTTGTAATTTGAATTATATTTTTTATAAACCGCCAATCCGCCCGAACCGCCAAGGCAAATCCATCATTATTTGCCAACCGAACCGCCAGTTTTTGATAAGGAAAATGGCAAATTTTAGTGACACTTTTATCAATCCACCACCCGCCATACGGTTTTTATTTTTCTCTCAAACCGCACTGACCCGCACCGCGCACACCCTTAGTAATTTCAATATTTTCAAAATATTTGCCATAAAATCAAATGGTGCACAGTGACTGTATAGTAACTTTTCTAATAAAATATTTGAATGTATAGTGACTTTTCTATTAAAATATTTGAATGAATAGTAAAATCTCTTTAAATAACATTTATATTAGACGTTAAAATCTTTGTAGCTATTGTAGAGATTTTGGATACATAAAAATAACCCACAGCCCCATGTGGGTATATCAAATTTGTCAAGAGAAGTGAAGTGAATAGTGAATAGTGACAAACAAATTTTATGCATAGTAACTTTCATGAATTTCAAACATGTACAGTAAATATTTTGTGTCAAATAATGTAAATAATGTATATTAAAAAATCACAAATAGCACATGAGAGATAACAAAAAATATTATGAGTCATAACTAAAGAAAAAAATTGATCATAACTAGAAAAGAAAATAACATAACTTAAGGGTGCATACAGTAAAGAGTGTGCATAGTAGAATTCCCCTTACGATAAATTATGAGGGGGGAATTATATGCAGGTGGGAGAGAGTGAAAAAAAAAAATTATGAACAAATTTGTACTCCACCATAGATATACACTTGTATCCCTTATGTATTGGTAATATTTTTCCTTTCCTCCCACCTGTATGTAGTTTCCCCAACTATGAACAAGGACAAATCCTAAAATTCATATTTATGCTCTCTTTACAACCACTCTCAACCACCATCTTTTCCCTCTTCGACCATCACCACCACCACCACTACATCTGATAGACACTCGGTCCCTTCCTAACTCCTCTTACGAGCCTCTAATTGGCCGATCTTCGGCTGTAAACCCCCCCAATTCTTCCTACCCTCCTAGCTTTCCCAATCTTCTCTTCAACTTCTCTGCTAGCCTTCAGTCCATTCCTATTTTTGACATCCACACCTCAGCCCATCCTCGCAACTTTCTTTTCCCTTTAAGGTTCTTTATTTTTCTCTTTGTTGTTAGTGGTAAGTGGCAATCGGGGTGGGAAAGTAGGATTAGGGTTTGAAAGGGAGGAAAATGAGGAAAATGAGAGGATGGAATGAAAAGAAAAGGGTGATGTAGGGGCATTGGGGGAAGAAAATGGAAAGGGTGACTGGAAGGGAATGAGAAGAGATATGTAAGGATGAATCCAAGATTTTAATACAAAGAGAGTGAACATATATATTAATAATTTTTTTACAAAAATGTATGGATCATAAAATCATTTTCTATCGAAGTAAAATAAAAAAAAAACAAAAAACATGAAAACATATATAAATAAAAGTATTTTTTATTAATTGTTAAAATCATTAAAATAATATTATTATTGTACTTAGGCTTCGTTTGGGAACATGCTAATTTAGTAACTTTTTAGCTATTTGGTTAAAATATGAGCTAAAAAAAACTAGTATGTTTGGGATGACTTTTTGGCTTTTTACGAAAAGATGTGCAAAAAGTAGAGAGAAAAGAAAATCTTTGACTTTTTGGTATGGGTTGTTGGCTTTTTGAATTTTTTAGTAACTTTTTAATTTTTTAACTAAACCGGTCTGTTGCAAAACGAGGCCTTAATATTTATTTACCTTATTCGTTGTAGTTTATAGGTATTTCTCACGCAATATAATTATTGAATAGATTTTATCAATTTTTTTCATTTCCGACATAATTTACTCATCACATTCAGCAATATTCTATGTACACAATTAAAATACAGAAGTGTATAAAAAGTAAACTGTAAGATTTGAATTTATTTTAAATAAAATTCACACAATATATAAGATTAATCTCATCCACATATTATATTTCGATGATACTATATGCATTAATTAGTATACTAACTAGTGTACCAACACTAATTATAACATTATTATTGATCTCACTTATTATACAAACAATACTGATTGATGGCCCGGAAAATCATGGTACGAAACACTCAAAACGACGTCGTTTTGAGTGTAAAACGATATCGTTTTGATACATTCGAGCCATTCGAGTCACAAAAATTCGAGCCACAAAACATTTTCCTTATACAAATTATAAATACCAAAAATATCTTAAATTATGCTATATCATCAATTAGTATACCAGTTAGTACTCTAATTGGTGTATATAGCATTATTCATTATATTTTAATTATGTGTAATTATTATTTTTGAATGACTAAATACTACATTAGCTGAGTTGGACACGAGATGGATAATGATTGGTGAGTGAGAGAGAAGTGTACATGGAGGTGGGCCAGTGGGTGACCGCAGGTAATTAGTACCTAAAGATGACGTACCTTTGACTTCGGTAACTGAAATTTAAGCCGTTAATTAGTCGAAACGTGTTATTCTAATTGCGAGAAAAGCTGACACGTGTGTACAAGTGTGTGGGACCCAAATCGCATACTCAAGGCTTAAGGCACACATAAGAGATTAAGAAAAAAAATAAAAAACAAAGATGATTAGACACGATCCACGCGTTATTTTTATTTATTTTTTTAATTAGATGTCCAGATTAACTTATATATATTTTAATTATTTTAAAAATGATTTTGCTATTTTAATACGTCAAAGAAATAATAATTAATAAATAAATAAATTTAAATATACCAAAACCCATCTCTACTAATAAATAGATCTTATCATAAATCAATTGTAGTTCTGACTTGAATAAGAAAAGTTATGGTATTGTTGGGTAACACTTACGTTTTTAATTTTTTGTTTATATTTATAAAAATTTTAAAAATTAAATAAAAATTTATTTGGTAAAATTTTTAATTTATAAATCAGTGGTCTCAGTTTATAAATTTTGCCAAAAAATAAAAACACAAAAAATGTGTTTTCATTTTGAGTTTTCTGTTTTTTTTTTTTTTTACCACCCAACACTAGCCACTACCCGCCACCATTTTCCACCACCGTCTTTCGCCGCCACCACCCACCACCCACCCCTACCACTACCGCCTGCCACCACCACTCACCACCACCCACCACTCGTCACCACCACCAACCCGCACACTACCATCCACCTATTTGCCGCCACCACTCACCCCACCTGCCACCACCATCCACCACCCACCGCTACCTACGGGCCCAACAGCACGGTCCAGTCCGATTAAGGACTGGACAGAAGCCAAGCCCTTTCAATAATTATATAAATCTCCCTTACTTTTTTTGACATTGCCAAGATTTCCTTCTCCCGTTAATTTAAACCAAACGGTGTTAACTCTTAGTGATGCAAATGACCATAATACCCTTTACACTTAATACCCTTTAATTGTAATTTGCCTATATATTAAATTATCAATTTATTTCTTACAATTTTTTTTTTTGACTTTGTATTTTTTTTTTCCACTATAAGTTTTGAAACTTATATAAGTTATAAAAAAAATAAAATAAAATCAATCATTAATGAAATTAAGAAAGAATATTCATGTTTCTTATTTGAATTAATTTTGAGATTTAAATTAATAAAAATAATTAAAATGAAAGAAATAAAGATGGAGATAGATTTTAGATGTAATGAATAACAAATTATTTGAGTATTTTATTATTTTCAAATAATTTATTTTTTCAAGTAAAATTTTATTTTAATTAGATGTAAGAAATGACAAATTTAAATAGTTTATTATTCTCAAATAATTTCTTTATCTTTCATTCTCTATCATCTAATTTTAATTTACTATAACGTGATTAGATATTTTTTCACTTTTATATTTATTTTTAAAATTTTTATTATTAAGATGATAAATATTGACTTATTTTTTTAATGATAATTAAAATTTGAGAATAATATAGGATTGTGAAAAGATAAAATGATAATTTTTATATATATATATTTATGAGGTAACATTTGGTAATTTTTATGAGTCATTTTTTTATTAAATATGAAATGTTATTATGTTTATTTTTCTTAAAATAATTAATACACAAATATGTTTACAAAAAAAAATAAAAATTCATATTTCGTAAATTGTTATGGTATTGGGTTGATGCTAGTTAACGTTGATGAAAGAGAAAAAAAATGATGAAAAAAATTGAGGAAAAAACATAGAAAAAGAATAAATAATAATAATAATAATAAAATAAATAAAAAATAATATGGTGTTACTATTTGCTACAGTGACACTATGAAAAAATGAATGAGAAAATATTCAGAAAGAAAAATGAAAGAAATAAAATAGAGAAAATGGAAAGAGAGAGATAATTTCTCCAAATATGTATTTTTCATAAGGAAAAAAAAAATCAAATACCTATATGTATTTTTAAATTTTTTTCGAACTCTAATTTTTCAAAATAATTATTTATAAAATTGATGGTCTTTTTAAAAAATAAAACGTCTTTTATATTTTTTTTCGTAATTTTCAAATAAAATGATTGTATTTAATCTAGTATAAGGTTTAATAGTGATCAATTTATTTATTTATTCTTTTTTTTAAGATAAGGTAATGTTTGGTTATTCTACTATATATATGCTTTTCTTAACAATTCAGAATTTTTTAAAATATTGTATAGAATTTAATAATTTTGTTTAATATTATTAAAATAATGTATGGGTCTTCATTTATTTTTTGTAAACCCTCAGGGAAGATAAGTGAAATTTATTATTTGAATATATAAGCGCAATTTTAGAATTTTTTACTCATAGTAAATAAATTAATAGAAGATTAATGGTGGGGGAATCTTAATAATAGTTTCAAAAGTAAGGGTGATTTCTATAATTATTAAAATTACAAGGGATGTCCTTATAATTATCAGAAACTTCAAGAGAGATGAGTGTAATTTACCCAAAAAATAACACCTGGTAACCATAAAACTTAAATTCAAACATAATTTTGGTAAAGTATTATCTCATCCACCAAGTCTATTCTTGGTTTTTGCACAACTATAGGCATTTGGGGACCAGAAAAGTTAATTTTTGGTTAAAAAAATAAAAAAAAAGGTCACAAAATTGTTTATCATTAGAAAAACCAAATATTACATCAAATTTTTCACTCAAAAAACAACTTTTTAGTAACTTTCTAAATTAATTTTTGTGATTTCCAAAAAAATGAAAAAAGTCACTGAAAACTTGTTTTCGTACGAGTCCAAGTTCTGGTATGTTATATCTCCTAATGTTTTCATTAGTTGTGCCAATATGCCTGTACAAATGTGCTCTCAACTCTCCCTCTCTCTCTCTAAGCATGAGAGTGTTTCTTCTTCACCAAATCCAAAGCCTATTGCTTGCTAACATGTTGTAATGAATGGTCCAACAAATTTGTTGTATATATGTTGAAACATTTAATTTCCATAGAGGTAGAGCTATTTTCACAGTGACACCACATGTGCGTCCACCATATATATTATCCTAGAAAGGAACTAAACAACTAGTTCTTCAGTGGGCATAGCATGCCTCATTTAAGAAGAACCATCCCTGCTTTGTATACTATATGGTTACCCTAACATATGATCTTCTTTGATCCCTCTGATCTTATTGGTCCCACAGGAAATCAATCTTCAGGGCGTGTTAGTCACATCATATTAAAAATTGAAAGTTATAATGTATAAACAGAAATTCACTATATCATATATATATTTTTTAATTTTTGAATAATCAAATTTTTTAGGTCAACTTTGTAAAAGAAATGGTGACAAACCATTTGACACAAAAGAAAAAAATATAGTATCAGAGTACTTTTACTTTATACTTCAAATTTGATATGGCACTCTAACAGTTCTATTTTGACATCAAGTACCAATTTCACCCGTTATGTTAAGTTGGCATTTGACATGAACTTAACATGTCAAATTTGACATGTTCCACGTTGATGTCAAATATTGAATCCACCTAATAAAATAATTTTATTTTTTAAAATAATATAATAATAAATTTGGCATATCATGTAAAGACTTTTTATATTAAATTGATATATGTCAATTTGTCACCTAAATGTTCAAAAAAATTTGACACATCAAATTTTAAAGATTTGAGTAAAATGCTCTAAAATAGCTCCAAAATTGAAATGCACCCTTAAATGAGCTAATAAAGTAGCCCAAAAATTATGATATATTCAGTACAAGCGTGCAAAAATGTGTATCATCCATTCATCACCACTATGGACTTATATATACATTTTGAGCAAAAAGAAAAAAGTCTCTCAGAAAGAACCACTAATAATTGTTAGTTTATATAGTGAGGTGTATGCACTACAACAAAAAATATTTTTGGCGATATTTTTTAGCAATCAAATTGAAATTAGTCGCCAATTTTATATAATCGGTGACAATATAATTGTTGGTCGCCAAAAATTACACTATTGGCGACGATTTAAGATTTTTAGTCGTCAAAAGGTTTGGCGCCAACTTAATTTTTTGGACGGGAGCGCCAAAAATATTTTCGCGACCAAATTAACATATAGCGACGAAATTTTGGTCGTCGATTGTAAAGTTTTGGCGACGGAAATGAATAGTCACGGAAAAGATGAACGGTACTTATGGCGACCGAAGGATTTTTGTCGCCAATAAATTAGTAAACGAAACTACGTCGTTTTGCATCTTTCAAATATTATTATTATTATTTTTATTTTTTATTTTTTATTTTTTATTTTTATTTTTTTAAGACTGGACCGACCCTTTTACTGAATAAACAAATATGCTCTAACCATTGTTCATCTCATTCTCTCTCAATCACAACCTCAAGCGGCACACAGCAAAACAGAGGTATGTATCCCTCTCCCTCTCCCTCTCCATCTCTCTCTCTCTCCCACTCTCTCACACCGCCTCCTCCTCCTCCTTTTCGTCTTCGTCTCTCTTCCTCTCGCTCTCTCTCGCCACCGATTGATTTCCACCGACGGTATTCACTTCTCTCTCTCTCTGATATTTTGAAGACAAATATATATATATATATATATATATATGAGTATATGATAAATATATGATAGATTGTAGTCCTAAAATCTGTCTTGAACGATTTATATATATATATTAAAATTTGTCTTTTAAATATATGAGTAGAGACAGATTTTAGGATTGATAAATATATTTTGGGACTGCAATTCTACACTGAATATATAGATAAATAAAAGACTACAATGTATATGTATATATATATATATATATATGAGTAGAGATAGATTATGTTTGTGTTTTTGTTTTTGTGTGTTTTGTTTGTTAAGCGATTAATGAAATTTAATGAAATTGCTTGTTAATCGGTTAATGAAATTTGTGTGTAATTTTCTAAACAGAGTCTTTTGTTTTTTTTATTTTCTCTTCAAATCATCCCATCCAAACAGGTAGGCAGTTGTTTAAACTTTTTCCCCATTTCATTGGAATATGTTGCTCTTTTAAATTTTTAACTAAATGCACTTTTATCAACAATGAATATGAAATTGATCGATTTTTCTTCAAGCATGAAGTGATCTTGTGAGTGAACCCATTGTATTGTTTGTACCAGAATTATCCTATTTATGTATGCTGTAATGCAATTAACTAGGACTGGGAACCTATTGTATTGTGAGTGAACCCACTGCACTTCAATGCTCTTGAAGCAGTGTAACTGAATTTGATTAGAACTTGGGAATGCCGAAGACTTAACATAATTGTTTTGATCATTGAACAAAGTAATATCCATCTAAATGTACGTAGGACTGTGGCTCTTACTGTTTTTAGGATTTTGTGCTCATCTTCCTTCTATTAATTAAGGATTTTGTGCTCATCTATGTATTAATTAAGTTTTTTCTATTTCATGTCATATGTATTTTCATAAATATATATATATTTTTAAAAATGATTAAGAAGTAATCTTAAGGATTATGAGTTCATAAAAATTACTAGTATGGATGAAGATAAAGAGGTTCGGAAAGCAGTCAATAAAAAGTGTAAAACTCTTTACAGAAGTTGGCATAACAAGATGAAGACTCATTACTTGAAGTTGGTAGATACTGGTGTTGACCCTTGTAGTAAACCATACAAAGGGGTCGATTCTGAGGCTTGGGTATACATGATCGATCATGTATGGCTTAATGGCGATTATCAGGTAAAATTTCCTAATTTAAAGAATCATGTTGTAATTTTAATTTAATTTTACTAATCAATTGATTTTGCAGAACTTGGCTAAAAAAGCAAGGGATAGTCAAGCGAGGTTACCATATAATCATACAATGGGCTCCAAGTCATTTCAAGCTGCAATGTATAAACAGGTGATGCATTTATTATATTTAAAAGTGTGAAAATTAATTATGTATGCTTATTTTTAAATGGAATTAGGGTACCGAGAAGACTGACTTTGTAGGCTTCTACAAAGATTCCCATTAGAGCAAGAGAAAGTCGGATTGGGTAGCCCCAATTTGTGGTCAATTACATGTAAGTAGGGATGACAATTTGAGCTCGGCCCGACGGGGACCCGATCCCCCAACCCCGATGAGAATGGTTTTTCCCCGAAAAATACCCCCGTGGGGACGGGGATGGTATTCAAAATAAACCCCGATCAGTTTCGGGCCGGGGACGGTGATCAGTGTACAAGCCCCGGCCCGTCCTCTTTGACAGAACTCGAAAGTCACAAGTGACGGGAGTGAATGTCAAAGCCCAGAGACGACCCATTTTTGACAAGGCCGAAGACTTAGACAAAGCAGATAGGATAGACAAAGATGTGCCCGCGGGCATGCCCGCAGGCAGGGGCAAAATGCAAATGATATGCGGGAAGATTTTGATAATTGGACTTACACGCTACGCGAAGCCGGTTTGAAAATTGGACTTATACGCTACGCGAAGCCGGTTTGAAGATTGGACTTATACGCTACGCGAAGCTGGTTTGAAGATTGGACTTATACGCTAAGCGAAGCCGGTTATCACTCATGATCATGCAAAGAGGGCTGTAATGAAGCAATTATGCAAAATAAATGCAACATTTTAAGCGAATGCTGGGCAAGCAAGTAAACTCGAACCAAACTATACCTCATGCAGAAGGATGTAAGAAAATCATGGAATCTTCACGAACATGTACGATAGATACACAAAGTGAAGCGAGTGTGATGGATACACTATATGAAGAAAAGTATGATGGATACACTAGGTGAGTGTGTGATAGATACACAAAGCGAGTGTGTGTGATTGATACACAAAGTAGGCATAGTGTGAGCGTGTGTGATTGATACACAAAGCGAGCGTGTGTGATAGATACACTATATGAACAAAGTGTGATTGATACACTAAATGAAGGAAGTGAGCAAAGTGTGATGGATACACAAAAGGCAAATGCAAAGTGTGATAGATGTACAATAAGTGAACACGAAGTGTGATCGATGCACTAAGTGAACAAGTGTGATGGATACACTAAATGTGAACACGAAGTGTGATAGATGCATTTAGTGAACCAGTATGATTAATATACTAAAGGTGAACACGAAGTGTGATAGATGCACTTAGTGAACAAGTGTGATGGATACACTAAATGTGAACACGAAGTGTGATAGATGCACTTAGTGAACAAGTATGATCGACATGATAGATGCACTTAGTGAACAAGTATGATTGATATACCGAAAGTGAACACAAAGTGTGATAGATGCACTATGTGAACAGAGTGTGATTGATACACTAAAGGTGAACACGAAGTGTGATAGATGCACTTAGTGAACAAGTATGATGGATATACTAAAAGTGAACACAAAGTGTGATAGATGCACTTAGTGAACAAGTGTGATGGATATACTAATGTGAACACGAAGTGTGATAGATGCACTTAGTGAACAAGTATGATAGACATACTGAATGTGAACACGAAGTGTGATAGATGCACTTAGTGAACAAGTATGATTGATATACTGAAGGTGAACACGAAGTGTGATAGATGCACTAAGTGAACAGAGTGTGATTGATACACTAAAAGCGAACACAAAGTGTGATAGATGCACTAAGTGAACAGGTATGATAGATATATTGAATGTGAACACGAAGTGTGATAGATGCACTTAGTGAACAGAGTGTGATTGATACACTAAAAGCGAACACAAAGTGTGATAGATGCACTAAGTGAACAAGTGTGATGGATACACTAAATGTGAACACGAAGTATGATAGATGCACTTAGTGAACAAGTATGATAGACCTACTGAATGTGAACACGAAGTGTGATAGATGCACTTAGTGAACAAGTATGATGGATATATTAAAAGCGAACACGAAGTGTGATAGATGCACTTAGTGAACAAGTGTGATGGATACACTAAATGTGAACACGAAGTGTGATAGATGCACTTAGTGAACAAGTATGATCGACATGATAGATGCACTTAGTGAACAAGTATGATTGATATACCGAAAGTGAACACAAAGTGTGATAGATGCACTATGTGAACAGAGTGTGATTGATACACTAAAGGTGAACACGAAGTGTGATAGATGCACTTAGTGAACAAGTATGATGGATATACTAAAAGTGAACACAAAGTGTGATAGATGCACTTAGTGAACAAGTATGATTGATATACTGAAGGTGAACACGAAGTGTGATAGATGCACTAAGTGAACAGAGTGTGATTGATACACTAAAAGCCAACACAAAGTGTGATAGATGCACTAAGTGAACAGGTATGATAGATATATTGAATGTGAACACGAAGTGTGATAGATGCACTTAGTGAACAGAGTGTGATTGATACACTAAAAGCGAACACAAAGTGTGATAGATGCACTAAGTAAACAAGTGTGATGGATACACTAAATGTGAACACGAAGTGTGATAGATGCACTTAGTGAACAAGTATGATAGACATACTGAATGTGAACACGAAGTGTGATAGATGCACTTAGTGAACAAGTATGATGGATATATTAAAAGCGAACACGAAGTGTGATAGATGCACTTAGTGAACAAGTATGATGGATATACTAAATCAATGAAGTGTGATTGATACACTGAAAGTGTGATACAGAAAATGAGAATGTGTGTGATAGATACACAAAATGAGTGAAGTGTGATTGATACACTGATAAATGATCTCAAACAAAACTCCTTTGAATGAACCGTACATACAATATCGTGCATGACTGAGAAAGAAACTTGATAGGTACAATGCATTACAATGCATGATGCTTAAGGAAGCAATAAATGGACAAAGCGGCGCTTTAGAAAGCACCTCATGAGGTGAGTGGCGGTGAACCGCTCTTCTCCGACGGGAATCTCCCCTTGTGCTCTTCGAACACTTTACCTTCAACTCATAGTATAAAGGCTCTGGAACGCTGACAAGGGTTCTACACGTAGAACACTTTGGATGTTGCCTTTCTTCCTGATCAAATCCACAACTTTCCCTATTCTCCAACGGGGTGACAGACTAGGTTGGTTCAGTATCCAGAATTGAGGTGCATACACGCTATCTCAACCTATGGGGCTTCCATACAGATTTCAAGCCGAGGACACGCCCCTGGGTATTTAAACCAGACTTTAGTCCCGGAAATCCTGAACCTTTACGTTCTAGGCATCAGCCATTCGAACTCTAGTTTCCACCGTCGCAGTTGGTCTCCTAGGAACTCACTGCGAACACAGCCAAGATGACCCTGGCAAAGAACTGGTACTCAGAGAGAGCATTTCTGATTGCCATTTTGGCTTAAGGCAGACTTGATCTTGAGCTTGAGGTAGAGGCACACTCATACTTCGGAGCATTGACAAGGCCTGACAAGGTGCATACGGAATGCGATCTCGGAGCTTACTGAAGTTGGAACAAACTCAGATGCCCGACATTTTCCTCTTTTGCTTTTGCTTTGCAGTCCGGAACCATTATAGCTTCAGATAGGTCCTGGTTCCACTGTTCTCATATGACCTGGGTTGAACCCTGCGGTTTTATGAAAGAACGAATACTGTTTTGAACAAATGTGGAGAACGGCACGGCACTCGGAGCACAAAATGATTTTAGTTTCGAAATTGAGAGATGAGTTCTCGACCAGGTATTGAGCCTATGACTGAACACAGCAAAACGACTCAACAAGGAAATAAAAGGCTCATAACCTAGACACATCGAGTGACACTCGAAACGACCCAAAATAAAATCGAGATAAAACAAAAGACACGACACTCAGACGTGCACAGGGAGCCTGTTTCACCGGGTAGTGTTTCCCACCCTTTCTCATTTGTGGTTCTCACATCACTCGGCCCTCAAGCTCTGTTTTTCTGAAAAAGCCCTTTTCTCACTTTTTCTCTCATCGCACATCTCTCTATTCTTCAATCTCTCATTTTTCATCCCTCCCCTGGGTGGTTGATAGATAAACAGCAAGTTGTGGGCTCGTGCCCCTAGCATTCTGCTAGATTCTTCTTCTTCTGCACGTAGCTAGTGAGTTTCTCCCACAAAGGGGCTGTGCTACAACTGGGTGTGTAGCAAATCTGTAGCTGACATCGATTGATGATGCTCTACTGGGGAGTTTGGACATGATAAGATCTGTCCAGATGATGGAGTGGGATATCTTGCCCCATTCCAGTTCGTGCTTCGCACTTTGCTTGATACCTCGTTGCTTGGAGGATGTGAGAGCTTTCAGCCTTTTGTTGTGCCCTTCAGTTGTGCCTTTTCTGGCAGGTAGAGTGCCCTTCTTGGCAAGTATTTTGACAAAGGGGAAAAGACAGAACTCCTGACTCGACTGCGCCCCTAGTTCATCATTTTGACCATTTTTTTGTTTGTGTTTTTTTTTTTTTGCTTTCCACTAAAACAATTTTGACCCACATGAGAGTTAGATTAACAAGCTTGTTCAATTTTTGATTTGAAATCATGCAAGTCAGGCTATGAGCGCTGAAAATTTTCCTTTTTTGGGTCCAAGAAATGGTCCAGTTTTTGGAAAAGATGGAACAATTTTCGAGAAAATTAGTCAACCTCAGCAAAAATTCTCAAAAACTATTTTTGCAAACGGCCACTTGCTCAACGAGCATGAAACCTACTCCTGAGATGCACAACCTCGGATCCAAAGGAAAACTGCCCCGTGCTTGAAGAGAGCTGCACGGCAACGGAAAGTTGCCCCTTGTTTGAACGGCACCGCGGCGCATTGAATGGCAACGGAAAGTTGCCCCTTGCTTGGATGGCACCGCAGCGCGTTGAATGGCAACGGAAAGCTGCCCCTTGTTTGAATGGCACCGCAGCGCATTGAATGGCAACGGAAAGTTGCCCCTTGTTTGGATAGCACCGCGGCGCATTGTAGTCAGTCCTCAAAGTGACGAACACAACCAAATCCTCAGATACAGAGAAGACAAAGATGACCAGAACCATCGCATGGACACAATCAAATTGAAGTGTTTTACGGCTGGACTTCAGAATGAAGTTGCCTACGTATCCCAAACATAGGAATCAAGCCTTGCGTAGTTCGGGGTTAAGGTACACTCGGGTATTTAACCTCTCCTTTTTAGGCTCTAACTTTTGCCAAGGCGCCCGTTGCAGGTTTTCGACCTTGCGAGCTATTTGTTTTTCTTTTCTTTTCGATTCTTTTCATTTCTTGTTTTTTTCATCTTTTCTTTTCTTTTCTTTTCCTTTTTTTTTTTCTTTTCTTCTTTTTTCTCTTTTTCTTTTTCTTTTTTTGCTTTTCGTATATATCTTTTCTTGCTCTAACTTTTGCCTGGGTCGCCCTTCCGGGTTTTCGGCCCAGCGAGCCTCTCAAAGGGTAAAAGTGTAACAAGTCCATGCCAAATGGTTTTAGGATCTCGAAGCCATCTGTATCCAAGAGAGTGGCTGTTGTATCGATTTGCAAAAGAATCCATCTTCGGCTCTTCGAGCACATCGGACATTTTCGCCCCTAGGTCGAAGGGTACTTCTGTTCTAGCTTTGCAAGCTTCTTCTGATCTTCTGATCTTCTTGATCCGACTTTCCTGGCCTCTTGTTCGAGGGCTGCTTCAAATCTGGCCACACAGGCCTCACATCATAGTTGACCGTTGAACCTTCTGAATTCAAGTTCAAGGTTTGGAAGCAAAAGGGGTTGAGTCTCGAGGCTGAGAGCGATCCTAGGCTGCACAATCTCAAGAGCGACTCCACGCAGGTCTTCGCAGGACTGCGCAAAACATTTTGTTTTTGAAAATTTTTAAAAAAGCGACAAATCGCTCGCGCTGAAGATAGTGTAAAACCAGTCTGGATCAAGCCAGGGTCCTTCTCAGTACTCACTCCAACAAGCATGATTTCATTCATTAAGGGCATAGCACGCCTCTCTTTCTCTCAGTTTGATCAAAGTTTTGCAAATCCCGAGGAATTCCTCCCTCTTTGTTTTTACCGCAGTGTTCAAAAGGTTTCGAAAAACTCAGGTCATTACAATGACTTCAAGGCACAAGAGAGCAGGTGGAATGCACTGCCATTTCATTCAAATCCCGGCACAACTAGCGCACGGCATAAGCAAATGTGAGAGCGTGAAAATCACTGCTGTTTCATTTAAATCTGTTGGCATTACTGGCTCTAAGGCAGAAATAGACTCAAAAGAAAACGAAAAGAGAAACACAAAACAAAACGGTGATGCCCGAGATAGCGCCCCCGGAATCACCCGACCTTTGTACAACAAGACTGACTCAATACAACAAAACAGACTCAACAGGATTGACTCGATACAACGAGACAAACTCAATAGGATTGACTCGATACAACGAGATAGACTCAACAGGACTGACTCGATACAACAAGACAGATTCAACAAGATTGACTAAATACAACAAGGCAGACTCAACAGGTTTGACTTGATACAACAAGACAGACTCAATACCCAAGTCAGAAAGTACAAAAACCAGCATTCACAAATGCTCAAAACAGTGCGTGCCATACGCCGCATCTGGAGTAAACTGAGTGCCGCCTGCAGGTGGTTCATCCCCTGATCACATAACAACACAGGTCCAGAGTACCCGAGGGATATTGGAGCCCTCTGAAGCTATGGTTCCCAGACTACCTAGCAAAAGAGAAAATGGACAGCATCTCAGCCTAATTTCACCTGAACATATACGAGCAAAGTTTGAATGAGTGTGCCCTCTACTGAATTCTGCCCCCAAAATTCTGCCTGTAAACTGTTACCCTCAGGTAAACTGAATCCCAAAATACTGAACTGGTGCCCGCAGGCCTGATGCCCAAACTTGCAAACTGATACATGCATTCCTGTAGAGACGCACTCTAAAGCACATAACAAGCAAGTGAGAGCCAAAACACCCCTATGTTGGGGTAGGGTTTCCCTGTCCTATTTTGTCAGGAGCTAGGGTTTCACTACGCACGCAGCGGT
Organism: Camellia japonica; assembly: GCA_030407325.1. Classification (NCBI taxonomy): domain Eukaryota; kingdom Viridiplantae; phylum Streptophyta; class Magnoliopsida; order Ericales; family Theaceae; genus Camellia; species Camellia japonica. Next base: position 46,363,039 of record JAPPVO010000019.1, read on the forward strand.
TTCAAACAACCTATATCGGGTAAGCAACCTGTCCTAGTTTGGAATGGTCACTATGGATTCGAATATACATTAGGTCGAATGGTCAAAAAGGGTGCCCCGGTAAAACCGGGATTTGTGTTCCCATACTGGCAGAGCCCGTAACCGGTCAGCCTTATGGACATGCCTTGACAAGACAAGCCTCCGGCAAACCGCTCAGGAATAGCAGATGGCCAACACGGTGTCCTAGGCGCACCAATGCACATGCAATGCAAAGAAACACATAAGTGTAATCAAAACAGGATATCACGAGTTCGAGTCAAGTTCTCTAAAATCCCCAGCAGAGTCGCCAGAAACTGTAGACGTCCCCGAACGCATCCCGGGCGAGGAGTGCAAGTCCCCTCCGTTACGGTTCAATATTGGGTCACTACAGTTCGAAGGACTCAAAATGTCACGGTTCTTAATCTTGAACCAAAGAGTCCAAATCCGGCAAATCGTTTTGAAAACAGATTTTTTTGAAAGAAGTGCCAAACATGGACTGCTTTGCCAGATATAGAGTCGCCACCTAAATGTTTTTTAATGGGAAATTTAGGAAACCCTGACTCGGTGCCAAAGGCCACGTGTCCGTCATCACCAAAGTTGCCTCGGCTCGGGAACTTGGGTACGATTGGGGAAGGTCACTTCGTGAGCACCCCCGCTCGCCCGGTCAAAGACCGGCCTCTACTAACCATGATATCTTATTTTGAAAACATTGTGTGTTCTTATTCCGATTATTAGCCTAGGTTACTATGTGATGCGCACAGCATACAAGTATAGACTGGGTCGCCTGAATTGGAACAAAACACTTCATGTTTGTTTTTGAAAATGGTTTGATAGTGCTACCCGCAGGTAGGCTAAGACATGGATTTGCCACCCTCGGGTGGGCTTTAGAAAACAATGGTTTTGCCACTATCTAGTGGGCTTAAAACAAACAGTCAATGATTTGTTCCACTCCAAGTAACTCAACCTCCACCCACAGGCATTCAAGGCAGTTATATCACATAAGCAATTAGCCTCATGGTAAGCATGCTTTTCATGGCAGTCACTCACACGCATGCAAGGATGCTAAAGCATAAAACTTACCGAGTACTCCAAGCCAAAAAAGAAACTCATTAGAAATCATGCATGATCCTAACTATACAGAGATGCCTAATGCAACACATGCAGAATGCAACTATAGCAGGCTCGGCTATTCTAAACATGGCATATGGAATGCTACAACTAACACGTATTCAATTTGGAATTGAAGTACAAATGCAGTTTGTATGATGCGCCGAGCCCGGTGCGTGCAAAACAGATGAATGATGCAAACATACTGTCATACTGTATGCTAATTGAAATATGCCCTAATCTAACCATCATAAGCAGGTAAATAAAAGGGAAGAAAGACGTGGGGTTGGAAGACATACATCACACTCACCCACACTTATTACAATTATGCCCTCGCGTAGAGGGTCCAAATAAATATACAGTCCCGAATGAAAGAATAGTACAGTCCGAATGATACAGTCCAAATAATGTACAAATTCCTAATTAATTTACAAATTAACTAAGAAAATAATAAAACTGGCATGCAAGCCAGGGACTGCCTTGATTCTGCTCCGGATGATGGAACGATGCATGTTTGGGCTGCTTTGCGCGGAAATCCACTAGAATGCCCCAATTAGCCTCTGTTTTGCAATGATTCTTGAAATGCGTGTCAAGCCTCGGAAGACTGCTGATTCTTGATTTTGCTGCAACAGAGAGCAGGAAAGGGGCATAGCAATGTATTTTCACAAATATATGCATGCCTCGATCCTCGTGCCACCAATCACGCATCTCGATGCATGATGGCCGAGGAGCCGAATTGCACAACTCAATATAGGATGAATGCATATGAATGCTACAACAAAACCTAACTCCATCACGGATAATCCGGAGCGTCGGTGACTTGGGAATTGAGACACATTCCGCTACTCGGAGTACGAAACACGCCTCGTTTCCCGTGCCCGGGCTAACTCCTATCCCGAACACGATGAAATATGCATGATATGCGTGAAATGCAACTAAGATACAATCCTAACATACACAATGTTATGGAATGGCATACACGCTACACGAGGTGATACACAACCGAGCATACACAATGCTATGGATGAAATGGCATACGCAATGCAATATGGGCTTACACCAACATGAGAGAGCCTCAGCCACACTCACATAAGAGGCCATCAGATGAAAACAAGACACCTCGAAATGCGTGCATGCGTACACGCAAATTGAAGACGGACCCTCGGGCACCGAAATGCCACTCTAATGGGACATGGCAAAGACATGGAATATGACATGCAAGCATGCAAAAATCAGTGGCAAAATGAGGGGCAAAACAGCCCCGAAACCCGGTAAAATGAAACCCAATGCATGAAAAATCCCGAAATGCGAAATTAGGCACCCGAAATGACTTGTAGCTATACAATACATGCATAATTTGAACATGACATGAAAATCAGAAGAAAAGGCCGCCCCAAAACTAGTATTTTTACAGTTCAAAACATGGCCAAACAGTAATCAAAAGTAGGGCTAAAATGGCATACAAAAATGGCTCCACAAGGGAGGCAATGAAGCAAGTGATAGATGCAAAGCCCAAATGGCAAAAGACCCTTCTACAACACTGAAGAGGGCCTAAAAAAATTCTGTTTTCAGTAGATGACAACCCCCAAAACAATATACAAACATGCTAAAAATGCCATGCAAGAAGTAGGCCAACAAGAGGCTATAACATGAGGTAATAAAGCATTCACCAAACAGCCAAAGACCCTTAATGAGATATGTCCAGGGGGTCAAAATATGGCCATTTTCAGTTCTGATCATGGCTTAAAAACAGAAGCAAGGTAGGCTAACAAAGCATGCAAAAATGGGGGCCAAAGAGGGGTATAATGGTAAGTGCTACATGGAGGCCCCCAACAGTGTTTAGCCCTTCTACAATGTTGTATAGGGGCTCAAAATAAGCCAACTTACAGTTTATATTATGCCTCAAAACAGACTACACATAGGCTAGAAAATCATGCAAGATAATGGCATACAAGAGGGTATTGAAGCAAGTGCCAAATGGGGGTCTCAAACAGGGTTGAGCCCTTAATGAAAGGTGAATAAGAGCTCAAAAAAACAGTACTTTTAGTTTTGGTCGGAGCTCAAAACAGCAAGAAAATGGGCCTAAGAAATGGAACAAAAAAAAGCACAAAAAAGGGAAAATATTACTTACCCTTGAAGACCAAACTTTGAAGCATTTTGGACCAAGAAGAAGAGCCCCTAGCCTCTGCAAATCAGCTGCAAAATGTCGGAATGGAGGAAGGAAGGAGGGTGCTATGGGTTGTAGTGTAAAAATGGTCCAAGAACAAAAAGGTTTTGAGGCTTGGAATCTAGAGAGAGAGAGATTCAAAGCAAGAGGTTCAAAACAAAATTTTCTAACCCTTAAATCAGACCTGGGATGCTGTATATATAGGCAAAAGAGGCTGGAAAAGAGGGGGAAAAAAAGGGGGGGAAATATTTCAAGTTTCCCTCCAAAAATTGGCCTAAAGAGGGATATAAAGGCAAGTGGCAGCTGCTGGTTCCAAACGGCTGATAGCCCTTCAACAAAGTTGAAGAGGGGCTCAAAATAAGATACTTTGTAGTTTACGTCCAAGTCCAACACAGCCCACAAGTACGCCTAAAATACCGTGCAAAAAAAGGCCTAAAAAGAGGTAAAGAGGAAAGTGACAGAAGGAGGTCTCAAACAAAGAAAAACCCTTAATCAAACATGAAAAGGGACTCAAATATGACTATTTCTAGTTTGGGTCGGAGCCCAACAATGCTTGCAAGTAAGGCTCGGGGGCCAAAACGCGCAGTCCGGGGCCCCGAAAACTGACTGCTGGGCACCGGGAGTGGTGTTCGACCACGAAGTTGGTCTCTCTCGGACCACAGTGTCCCTCAAAAGGGGGAAATAAGGTATGTGCCAAAATCAGAGCAAACGGAGGTGGTTAGGCGGTTCCGAACCGAGGCACACCCTGACGGCTCCAAAAACCGGGAAACGGACTCCGAAATGGGCAAGATGGCCTACGACCACAAAACGTAGCCCACGGCCACTGAGAGATGATCTACGAGACCTCTCCCTCCCTTTGGGAAGAGAAACGAGAAAACGAGCCTGGTTCGCAAACCGAGGCAAAGCACAAAAGAAGTCCGGAAGTCCGGAGGCAAGGCTCGCAGCGAGACTCTGAGACTTCTGAACGAGCACAATATGCAACATCACCAAGCGCTCAATCGGTGACGTCTGAGTCTTAAGGTCGGTCAAAAATGGGGTGTCTACAGTCATCGGCCCCGAATTTTCCTCGAAGCAAAATTACCATTTTGCCCCTATATATATATATATATAAATCAAACCTTTCACTCACACGCACAGGCTGAACCTCACACACACTCACTCATCCTTACCACCTCTCATCTCTCTCGGTCTCCCTCTCTCAATCTCCCACCGCCGATCTCCCTCCTCCCACTGCCAATCTCCATCCTCCCACAACTCCACCGTCTCTCCCACCGCCAATCTCCATCCTCCCACAACTCCACCATCACCGACCAAGCTTCGCCGATCTGCCACCATCACTGACCAAGCTTCGCCGATCCGCCACCATCACCAACCAAGCTTCACAGATCCGGTACCATCACCGACCAAGCTTCACAGATCTGGAATATTCTCTCTCTCTCTCTCTTTCTCTCTCTCTCGATTTGTTTATATATATATTATATTTGAGCATGAGATTCAGATCTCTGTCTCTCTCTCTATGTTGTTGTTGATGATGAATAGATCCTGAAGAACAGATCTGTTAGATCTGATTTTTATTTTATTTTATTTTATTTATTACATTTGAGCTCATCAGATCCCCGTTAAGGAACTGATTTTTTTTGGAATTGATTTGAGCTCAAACTTTGAATCTGATATTGTTGTTGAATCTGATTTTTTTTTCTTTTGGTCGGGGACTTTTCGGGGTTGGGGAAACCCGATCCCCGTTAAGGGGCGGGGGCGGGGGTAGTGATGAGCTCCCTGTCGGGGTCGGGACCGGGGACGGGGGGAGTTTCCACTATCGGGGATCGGGGACGGGGAGGGTGATCCCCGGCCCCGCCCCGCCCCGTTGCCATTCCTACATGTAAGTATGCCAATTAATAGAGTTACATATTTATGTAAATGGTGGTATTTGTTGAAGTTGTTTACAAATTGATAGGAAGCTTTGAAAAAGCGATGTGAAAAGTCTTTAGAGCCTGGGGCAGTACCTTTAACTTAGGAGCAGCTGTCAATTGAGATTCTTGGAAAGAAATTGGGATACTTAAAAGGCTTTGGAATTGCTCCAAAACCATCATAATTTACTTTTCAAATCACTACAAGCATTTCATTTAATATGTCTGGTTGTGTTGAACAAACGGGATCTCGATTGGATTTCGGGTTAGAAAATAAGAAGGAAAATTGTAAAACACAAGACTTAAAAGGCCCGTTTGGGGGCCGAAATTGTGAAATGACCACCGAAATCACCGAACCCACTGAAACTTGGCACGGATAGCTTGTTCAAGCCTAAATAGACTTGTAGGAACAAACGAGACCTCGATTGGATCTCCGGTTATAAAATTAGAAGGAAAATTGTAGAACACAAAACTTAAAAGGCCCGTTTGAGGGCCGAAATTGCGAAATGACCACCGAAACCACCGAAACTTGGCACAGACAGCTTGTTCAAGCCTAAATAGACTTGTAGAAACAAACGGGACCTCGATTGGATCTCCGGTTAGAAAATTAGAAGAAAAATTGTAAAACACGAGACTTAAAAGGCCCACTCGGGGGGCCGAAATTGCGAAATAACCACCGAAACCACCGAAACTTGGCACGGACAGCTTGTTCAAGCCTAAATAGACTTGTAGGAACAAATGGGACCTCGGTTGGATTTTTGGTTAAAAAATTAGAAGGAAAAATGTAAAACACAAGACTTAAAAGGCCTATTCGGGGGCCGAAATTTCGAAATGACCACTGAAATTACCGAAACTTGGCATGTACAGCCTTTTCAAGCCTAAATAGACTTGTAGGAACAAACATGACCTATATTAGATCTCCAGTTAGAAAATTAGAAGAAAAATTGTAAAATACAAGACTTAAAAGGCCTGTTCGAGGGCCGAAATTGAGAAATGACCACCGAAACCACCAAAACTTGGCACGGACAGCTTGTTCAAACCTAAATAAACTTGTAGGAACAAACGGGACCTCGATTGGATTTCTGGTTAGAAATTACAAGAAAAAATGTAAAACATAAGACTTAAAAGGTCCGTTCGGGGGCTGAAATTACAAAATGACCACTGAAACCACCGAAACTTGGCACGGGCAACTTGTTTAAGCTTAAATAGACTAGTATGAGCAAACTTGTATGAGCAAACAGCACCCGATTCGACTTCCCGTTATAAAATTAAAATCAAAATTGTGAAATTCATATTGAGGTTTTTTTTTTTTTTTGTCAATCTAATATTGTTTTTTCTTTTTTCATGTGACAGATTGGCAATGGTGGAAAACAGTTCGGGCTGCATCAGAAGATTTGATTTTGTGTTTTTGGAAATATTTTGACATAGGATTTTGGTAAATGATTTATGGATTAAATGTTTGACATCAAAATATTTGGTTTTGTGTTTTTGAAAATATTTTGACATAGGATTTGGTAATGTATTTATGGGTTTGATGTTAGTAGTTTGTAAGTACTTTGGTATGCATGTTTTAGATGGTCAGAGAATTGTAATTATGTTTATTGGGATTTTTCATAGCTATTAATTTTGAATTAGTATGAATGTCTTGCACAAGTGTATTATTATTTACATTGCATTTGTGTATATATTGTGCACAGGAAAACAGGTGTTTTGGATTATTTTGAACAGGAAAATTATTAAAATCAAAATTTGTGTAGTGAATTTTTAGTGAGGTGGTATTTTGGTCGCTGTTAATATATTTGGCGACAACATATTGTTTTTGTCGCTAAAAGTTAGTGGTTATTCCAAGAACTTTTAGCAACCAAAACTTACTCGTCGCTAAAAACGTGATTTTTAGCGACCAAATTAATTTTGTCATTAAATAGTACTTTTGGCGACGGATTTATTTGTCACTAAAACTATATAGCCTATCCAAATTTTAACCTTTTAGCGACAAATTGTAATTTTATAGCGACAAATTATATGATTTTTTGAGACCAATTTTGCTTCTCGCTAAATGTCTACATACAGTGACAATTTCAGATTTCGTCGCCAATACTTTTAGTGATAGGCCTTTGGTGACCAATTGTATATTTGTCGTCGATTCTTTTGGCGACGAAATTTATACTTTTGGCGACCAATTTCTAGGTCGCCAAATATGTTTTTTGTTGTAGTGATGATTTACATGGTTTTGAAACTTTTGTTTTAAGAATTTGGCTTCTCAGTCTTATTTAATTGGAATTGTAGGCTCTATTACAAGTCCTACTATAATGATTTGAGTCATTATCTTATAAGTTCTCTACATATAGATTATTTATATAAAAAAAAAAATTAAATTGATTCAATAATCTAGCCACATGGTTCCATTAGATTTCTATATATATATATATATATATATATAAATAGATAACAAATATTGTTTTGAAAATAGTCATCCACTTTCAGAATTATTAGATTAATCTAACTTTTTTCATAACTAATAATTAATACAGAGAATTGGAATCCCAATAAATGGTCTCGGATCATCAGAGAAAGATTCGTGATAGGACCCCAAGCCTAACTAGAGAAAAGCTTGTTCCAATGTTTCAAAATAAATAAATAAAACAACTATGTGTGATATGGAATCTATTTTCTTAGCCCATGATTGTCATTATTAAGATTGCAAGCAATCCATAACCATCCATGTGAGTTGCATATATATAAGCTATTAGTCAAAGGGCTCAAGTTTAATAATAATAATACAAGTGATGATGAGAAAGTATGGTACTAGTCCGTTACTTGGTGAATCTTCACAGTAAACCTAACTTGTGCTTTATCTTCTCCAAGTAGGAAAGAGCAAAGTATGCATGTGCACATAAGTACTTGTTTCTTGATCACGCGACTTTCTATGCCTCTTACACATGCAAGTTTGCTAATATTTATCAATCTTGTTATAAAATTTAGCTTTCACACATCATTTGTGATCTTCTCGGAACACTTGAGAGTTACACTATTTGATGTTTGGCATTCCTTTTGTGGGTTTTTATTAATTAGAATGAAATTGAAGGGATATGTTTGGCTTAGAGAATTGAATATTTACTAGAATTTAAAATTTTGTGACGTATATTCTACGGTTACTATTATATTATTACTAATTGAATATGACAGTATTTAGTGTTCGTGGACAGGGCTAGCCCTGCTTTTTTTTTTTTTTTTTTTTTTTTTTTTCTTTTTTAAAGAGCTCCACATGTTTTAAAATCGCATAAAAAATTATATATCTCTAGTATTGACACGTCTTTTTTGCTTTTTTTTTTAAAATGTATTTACTCTGACCTCCCAATTCAAGAATTCTAGAACGTTTTGTTTTGTAACCCCAATTAAATAGAAATTAAGCCAAGATAAGTAGGAGAAGAATTATTGAAACTATGCCTTTTATGAAATTCTCTAGAAAATATTTACTTTATTAAGAAAAAAGGACAAATTGGAAATGAAAATGGTTGTTGATTTAAACAGACTAATTATGCTATGAAAACAAAATTCACTTGTTTAAGATGATTGGTAAATCATGTTGTACAAATTTTGTCAAATGATACATATCATATTCTTTTCTAGTTGTTGGCCACACTACTAAAAAAAACACTTTTTGCGACCGTTATAAACCGTTGCAAATAATAAAAAACAGTCGCAAAAGACTTTTTGCGACAGCCCATGCGACGGCAAATGGGGGTCGCGAATGTGGGGGTGGCAAATACTTTTTGCGACGGCAAAGCAACGGTCGCAAATTATTTGCGACCGCCTAAACTACTTATGGCGACTGCTATTTTGCCGTCGCAAAAAACAAAGAAAAACACTAACATGATTTTTGGCGACCATCTTGTTACCGTCGCAAAAAAAAAAAAAAAAAAAAAAAAAAAGAAGAAGAAAAAAAGCATAAAAGTGTAGCGTTAAGCACTCTAAGAATAGAAATGACAAGAATTCAAATAGTATAGCATTGTAGTTTAATTGAACATGCCATTTGAGTCTCAAAATTGGAGCCATACGTGAATTATTACAACTAAAAACTTGGAAAAAGTTCTTTTATGAAAAAAATACAATCTAGAACTGGCCAATCTTCTCATCAATTTTCTTGCTTAGGTGTTTCTCCACTCTATCGATGAACTGGCCAATCTTCTCATCGATTTTCTTTTCAAATTCCACATCACCACATTGCACCTACGCCCATGGAACCTACAAAACAATCTGCTGCTCAAAAGCACCATAGCATGCACAACACCTCCACCTTTGTGCCAAACCCACAAATGGCAACTCAATGTCACGTAAAAGAGCAGATCAAAGTATTACTAAAAAATAATTAAAATTACTTATAAATAATATTCAATTCCATCTACGGCATTTAAAACAGTCCATCACAGACCTTGGCAGCCTCAGCCACAATATCAGGAAGCTCCATAGCAGTAACATCATTTAGTGCAGGGAGTGAGTTTGCAACCAGAACAACCTGTAAAAATATCCTTGTTACTCATGGCAAGCACGTAGACAACACTGTTAAAGAAAATGTTAAGCCTACAAAGTACAAAGTAACATCAATGGTAGCTATAAAGTTTAGTCCTAAGAAGTTCCTTTGTTTCAGGCTCACACCCTAATCAACTGGGCACAACCTGAAAATCCAATACGATGTATATCACATAATAGCCATTTATCATACATTTACTAGTCATTTCATATGATGAAGTCAAAAATGTCAAATATGTTGTACAACAATGTAATGCAATCCTAAGATCCTAATTGCATATCATATGATTTTGACAACAGTAACGCGGTAACATCGATCATTTGAACAGCTAGATATGCAATCCATTGTAAAACAATCGTATCAACTTTCATCAATCATAATGCATCTATATGTCTCCTTATCCTCCTCTGTCTCCTCCTGGAGGGCGTGGGGGGCAGGGGAGAGATTGGTGAATCACATCTTCATGACCCCATTCTCACAATTACCAATAAGCCTTTATTAAATCAGAGTTCACAAAGTGGACAAAAACATTCCTAGATTGGGGTTTCTATTAATATAAACTTCAATTCAAAATATTCAGAACCATTTCATTAACACTACTGAGAAAACACTTACTTCAGTTCCCCGTCGAAGGAGTTCCCGTGCTAGTGGAAGCATTCCCAGGATCACATCAGCACCTGAGTTGTCCACAAAGAGTAGTGCTCTTTTATGTGGTGGAGGTTTCTTGTCTCCAGACCCGAACATTCTCTCCTTAAAAAGATCAAAATCATCCACCTAAAATACACGAACAAAAACCTTCTATTGATTATCCAACAATTACTTTGAAGGAAAGATATTCTAATTTTAATATAATTTTTCCCAAAAGAATTTTATTTTCAGTTCACCTACCTGCCATGGTCTTTGCATCTTTTTGCGACTCATTCTATATATTTCAATAATTGTTCCTTTATGATAGAGATCAACACAGGCACGAGATCCCCAATCAAAGATGTTTGCAGCAAGAACACCTTCAATTAGGGTAAGCAGTCTTGTTTCCTGCAATGAAGGAATGCTTCAGACAATCAGTAGAATAATGGTAAGGGTGAAAAACAATGCAACATATTTCCATTTATTTCAGTGATGGGTCCACTCCAATCTCAACAAAACTTTTGCGAGATTCAAATCTTCACACTTACAGTTCCAGTAGTTACGCAGAGATGTGTAGTGATATAAGAATTTGATTAGATTAAAGAAAGATCACAGTATGCATTAGTTTCCATAATAATGCAACTTTCGCTTTTCTTCTTCCAATTTAGGGGGGAGGGGGAAGGAAAGAACAAGTTTAAAATTTACACATTTAAAAAATTCTGAAGAATGTGACTACTCTGAGGCTTGAATGATGGATCTGCTAATCTTGGTTTAATTATGAAGAAGAAAACAACCCCTTCAAGCTTATTATAGATATTATATATAAAACTGGATGCTTATAGAGCAAGGGGTAAACCACAAAAAAGAATTGTATGCATAGAAAAATTAAACTCCAAAAGAAGTTTGGGTGTAACCTAAATAAATCCATAGTTAAAAAGGAAATAATTGAATGCTTACAGGGGCCAGTTCTTTTCATTTTTTTCTTTTGGTGGAAGGCCGACGCCCCAATTGTTAGATTTGTAGCTGAAGTCTTAACCTGAAAACAAATTCATCTAAATAAAAATGATAAAAAAAAAAAAATAAGATAGTAAAAATCTCCACTCACCAAAGATTGCTTTTGCGACCCAAATAGTTGCACCATTTTTTGTAGTTTTTGAAAAGTTTCTTAATAACTTCTGTAAGTGCGGTGTCATCCAACTGAACATGAATGAGGTATATGTTATGAATAACTAAGTGTTTTTTTACAAAATAAAATATTATGAGCCAACGCTATTTGTGAGCAGAATACCCTGGGCTGCTGATCAGGCTGAAATCGCTGAATATGCACATTTGCCAGCAACAATATTAAGTGCTCCCTCTGATTGCCACATTATCCTTCTGCAGATCAATAGTTAGAGAAACAGATCCCCATCAAGATTCAAATGAAAACTAGAATTATGTCTTCAACGCACATTATATCAAAGACCAGATAAACTCCTGACTAATTTCTAAAAACTGATGCACGGGTACTTTTACTGGGCCAAAGAAATTGTTAAGTATGAAGCCAAAATGTCAGGAAAAAAGATAGAAATAATAGTGGTGAAACAACATCCGTAAGATGTGAAGATCTAGTAAAGGAAAAACTGAACGTCTTGATGAAAGCAAAAGGAAGTTATCCTCAGTAATGATTATACAAACATACACACACACATATATATTAATAGAAAGGGAAACCTGAAAAAGGTGGAGTTCTACCTTGGACCAAATGTAGAATGTAGACAAATGTGGTGCATCTCCCAAGGTCACTGATATATAAGTAAACATTACAAGGTAGCTTATCTGATAAGTATTGGGAAAACAGAGTAAAGACAAATTGTCAGAAGCAAATTTGGGCAATAAGTGCTTAATTATTGACAAGGATTTATTTAATTAGTTTCCAGTACATGACACATAAAGAGGAACCAATCAACATGTAATACATCAAAATAACCTTCACCACAATGTAATAAATTAAAAAGCCCAACTTGGCAGACAAAAATTACAAAATCAATTCAAATCTCACTTTATGGTCAAATAAGATGTCCACCAATTAAATTTAATACAAATTGATACATCTACATAGAGAAACGGCGACTAAACAAATTTAATTTCAGTGATAGGATTGTCATAACTATTAGCCCTATTAGAACACCAGAATGAAGAATCAAGAATGAAATCTCATTAGGAGGAACAGGATGTCATTATACATAGGTGCCATGTTCAAGTGTTCAAACAAGACAAAAGTTCGGCCCTAGAATAAAGGCATTCTCTGCATAAGAATTCTCATTAGACTTTACAAACTTTCAAAACTAAAACATTAACAAGGCAAAATTAGACTTACAATATATGCATCTTCCTAAATTATGTTTTGAACGATTTTAGTTTACTATAAAGATCAAAAGATAAAGATAACACATTATTATTTCCTATTCAAACAAAGTCAAGGTCTACAGTAATTTTTTTGTTTTGTTCTATGGGATATATTATTTTCCATTCAAAAGAATGTAAGTTGCTCTCATTGTGCACAAGCATGAACTTAAAAAAAATTTAAAAAAAAAAAAAAAAACGTGTTAAGCATATTTGGGCCCATAAACACTCCTAGGAGTGCCAAACATCACTACATTAAGCAATCCACTGTATAGGTCAATATCTGTTGTCATTTACAAGTGAATAAGGGCCAATATTTGTTTATATAATAATCTCTTTGAACAATTGGAATGCAAAAAAAAATTATAAAAAAGAAAATACAGCATTGCCACAAACATATGATATAAATCATCATTCTCTCATATATAATTAATATAAAAGAAAACAAAAAACAAAAGGTATCCAAAAATAATCTGCAACATGAAAAGAGCATGATAAACATCTTATGAGCCCCAGTCCAATAAGGTGTATAAGATATCCATTTTCCTCTGCCAATTAAATCACACTAAAAATAAAACCTTAAATATGTTCAAAACACAAATAAATAGCCCTAATTAGATATCCAAAACACAAAGCAAAGCACTAATTCAACAGAAACAATAAACAATTCATGATAACCAAACACACAGGCCTAATTTATACTAAATTGAAGAAAAGAAACAAAAATCGAATGGCAAAAATTAAATTGAAGCATACAGGCATTAATGGACTAAATGAACATAAAATTAAATGAAAATTACAAATTAGACTAAGTAAAAAATTACAAATTCTCATTTTTGGGAGAAGCAAAGGGAGGCTTTGTTTGTATTATCTATATATGTATATCAGTGAGTGGAATTTTTAAAAAAGATAAGATAAAGAAGGCAAATGAGAAAGAGAGATGATGATGATCCTATTATTACCTCTGATGAAGGATTGAGCAGTGCTAACTCTCATCAAAGACCTTGTGCAAAATGAGTGAAAGAAAAATCCACAAAACATCAATCAACAAACCCTAACTCACTTTGCTATTACTCCATCTTCTATCAATTTGTAACACACTCAAAAATTCCCAAATTCATCTATTTAAAATCGAAAGTGATTCAACTCTTAACACACACACACACATAAACACATTTTGAGAGTAGAGATTTGAAGCAAAATTGCAAACCAGAGAGACAAGAGATTGCCTGAGTAGAAGAGTTCAAGATCTTGAGGAAGTTGAGGACGGCTACTTCGATTCTTGCTTGGACCTCAACATAATAAATTCAATTTCAATTTTGAAATTCACATGTACATAATATACAGAGGTACATATACAAGTGTGTTTACCTAAGGAGGATGAAGGATATTAGCATAGTAGAGGTGCTGATCTGAGAAGAACATCAAGGAGAGAGCACAAGATTGAGAGAGAGAGAGAGAGAGAGAGAGAGAGAACAGGATTGAGAAGCCAGAGAGATTCATACCGTGTGATAGGGAGAGAGAACGAGATTGAGAAGCCAGAGAGATTCATACCGTGTGATAGGGAGAGAGAACGAGATTGAGAAGCCAGAGAGATTCATACCGTGTGATCGAGAGAGAGAGAGAGAGAGAGAGAGCGATCAGTGTGTGTGTGTGAAAGGCCTATGGCAAATATAAAGAGAAAGGAAAAAAATAAAAGAAATAGGGAATAAATTGATTATTTGCGACTGACAATCAGGTGGTCGCAAATTATATGGTAGCAAAAGGTCATTTTTCTAGTAGTGCCAACATTTTCCTCAGTTCAATAGGATAAGATATCAAAAAATAAAAAATAAAATATCACTTGAATGGGTGTGGTCATTCAACACAATTAATTTACATTTTCATTAATGCTATAATTGCAGAAATTTTTTGTAGAGAAATATACAAAATGCACATTCATTTTGGTGGGCGCTATTCAATTTTATTTTTTTTAATAAAAAGAAAAAAAGAAAAATACAAATTAAAACTTATAATTCACCCACAATGATATGGTAAGAGAGTTGAGCTTTACATGACTGAATTTGTAACAAATCAAAAATTGATACATAACATGTCATGTCATTGTGGTAAAATTGTGAATCTCAATATTTTTTCTTTTAAAAAATTCATATTTGTATTGTTTTTGAAACACATTTAGACAGCTCCATTTAGTTTAGTAAGTGAATATAATTTTGAAGTTCTTGAATAGTTTGGTATATATTCTAAAACATTATCTTTCTTAATTGAGTAATAATATGTATAAATGAATATTTTAATCAATTTATTGTGTCTACTGTTAAAAAAAATCTGTAAAAAATTGGTTTATATATGTCATTTTCTCTCTTGAATTTGTACCATGTTTTCATCTATTACATGAACCCAATATATGAAAAAAGCCAAATTATATTGAGAGTCCCAACATTTTGCCTCATGTTTCATTTTAGGTAATCCCAAATTACCTTTTGAAATTGCTTAAGCGGCGCTTCCAAGAAATGACAAACATCAAAAAAAAAAAAAAAGATTGATTGTCATTTGTCTTTGAACTACCTCACAGAAGCATATCAAAATTGTTTTACCTATGAAGTTTTCATTTTTTGATCAGCAAAAAAGAGAAAACTTTATTGATGGAAAACATACAAAGTATGATAACATACATCAATAAAGAGGAGAGTGCAAAAAGTATCAAAATGAAACATTCAGATCGCAACTAGATTGACACCTAGATGCACACCAAATCATCTGCTAGGTCATTACACCAAACCTATGAAGTTTTCATGCTACGTCATTACACTGGATTACTGAATAATTAGTCAAAATATATAACTTATGTTTCCATCTCTCCTTAAAAAAGGGTTTAAATGCCAAACAAGTTAGTTTAACAAGACAGGTCCAGGCATTAGGCAATATTAAAGGGCATTCTTGGTCATATCTTTGTAACAGATTTGGGCAAAGTCACAATTGCATGACCCTTAACAACATGTGACTCAGAGATTAGCTAAGTCTGTTAGCTCTCTTAATTATCTATCTATCCTTCACACGCAAACAACTTAGTTTGGTATAGTACACTAACCCCCCTTAGTCCATCAAGAATTTAAGATTAGGGCACTATATATATAATGCACATACGATGCGTTTGTAATTTTATATCTATTTTTTAGTGATTTGATAATGAAGAAGAGGGTTGAATTTGAAATTAATAGTTAACAATATGGACATTCTTGAAAAAGAAAAAATGTAAAAAGTTTTAAAATTGTTTTGAATTATGTGTTTTATATAATAAAATAAATATAAAAATATATACATATACACCATATGTGCAAAGCCTAACCCTCAAACTGTCACGACCCCAACCCGCCCCTAGTAGGATGGTGCCGTGATGGCCAGTAATCCGTGATTACCGAAGGCCAACTTACAAAGATCAACCACAGTCAGAGTATAATATATGGGGCTTTCTAATGCGGAAGCAATAAATCAAAAAAAAATACAAGTGGTCCATAAGAGCTGTGCATAGATCCGATGTAATGGCATACATGACTTAGTTTTACATTCGGTTGATAACAAAATACATATTACAATCTTGATCAAAAGGCTTCTAAAGCCGACATGTGCAAATACAACGATCATAAGCCAAAGAAGCATAATCTTCAAGATTTGCCGACGTAAATACAAATTTGCCGACATAAAACAAGTCAAGCCGACATGACAAGAATCCAGAACAAGCTTTGCAAAACGCATCTAGGCGTCGCCGCCGCCCTGCTCATCACCAACATATATATAGAGAGGGTGAGCTTGGATACTCAGTGAATGGTACTAGTAATAAAGGTTTTGCATGAATAATAGCCGAAGTCTTTCCAAAATGAAACATATCAAACCATACGAATATTCATCAAGATAATCCCAAGGCAAAACATGCCAAAACTATGCGAACATTAGCCGAGATCCTTTCAAAGCAAAACACATCAAAGCGTTACAAAACAAGGGATGAACCGTATTCATCTAACAAGTCTTATAAGTCTCAAGGGATGCTTACTGGCATCGGCAAAACATAAATCAAGCTTCCCGAACAAACAAGCCCACGCGGTAAACCGTCAGTGGCAAAACAAGGGACTGTACGATCCGTAATCGACTAGACAAGGGTACTGCGAAAGTTTATAGTCCTCCAGCACAAGGGACTTGTGTTACTTAGGCCCGTAGCCCTTTTTAACACAATGGTCTTGTGTTACTTAGGCCCGTAGCCCGCTTTAACACGATAGGCTTTTCAAGAAGGACCGTATCCTTTTATACTTAGTGCTGCGAAAGTTTAGAGTCCTCCAGCACAAGGGACTTTTATACTTAGTGCTGCGAAAGTTTAGAGTCCTCCAGCACAAGGGACTCTCCAAAGATCACATTACAACAAAGCTTACACTTGATACATCAAAGTAAGGCTGATCATTCATGCTTAACAAATACTCTTATCAAAACGAAGCAAAGCAAGATTCATCAAAACGTTATAAATTAAAAATACCACTCACATAGATCTTCTCGGGTGTAGGCTCAAAGCAAAGATCAAGGACCTACAATCACATGGCAAATCACCTTTTCAAAACAAGCCTCACATGCATGCAAATGATCTCGGCATTCTCACCAAGTCTAAGTCAATAACAAAACATGCTGAGAGTTAAAACTCTGTTTTCCATCTCATGGAAACACACTGGGTACCATCCAGGCCTTGCCGAGGTCCCACACCTCCTTGCTGAGGTGTGGTCCTGATGGCCACATACAAAAACGAAGTCGGGAAAAACCTGGGTTTTCCCTTTGAAGAATGCAAAGAACAAGATCATCAAGAACATCAAGAACATACATGCTAAAATCACAACTAATTTATTCAAAATCTGAGATTTCATGCTAAGAGTTCAAAAACATGGACCTGGGTACCCACACAAGGAAATCATGTGAAAACAAACACAAAAACATGGCTCTTGACATAAACTTTTCGGATCAAAACAAGACTTTTCTTCCAGAACATAGAAACATTATTTTCTCTTTCAAAACCAACGTCAAATCAATGCATGACATGCAAGACAGATTCGATCATGTAATGCAGCTAGATGATCAATAAGAATAACCAAAGTAGAGCAAGAATCTAACCTCAAAACTCAAATCAAACGGTTCGATCTTCAAAGATCAAGCTCGGAACTCTACTCTCTTGCTCTAAAACTCCTTCTCCTTCTTCTAGAGTTTCTCTCTCTTCAAGAACAAGGACTTACAACAAAATGATACAAAAGATACAAAATGATGTGTTTAGATCTGCTGGCTGACAAGCTCGGACACGTGGCGCCACCGGGTTGGTTTAACTCAAAAGGTGACTGATTGGCAAGACAAGTCTATGACAAAGCGTATGCAACACGCTAAGACGAAACACATCGGCAAGCAATAACATCGGCCAAAGACAAAACTTCGGCAACAAGGTAACAAAGACATCGGCTAGGGAGGACGACACTTGACTAAGCTGTGCCACACCTTGGCCTGGGTGTGCCACACCTCGGCCTAGGTCATACCTGCCCAGGAACAAAGGTCACTAAGTGTAAAACATCTCGGCCTAGACAGTGACATCTCGGCTAACATGCCGGGGTGAAGTTGGAGGTCAACCAAGGGGTTCCAGAGTGGTTCTAAGTGCAAAGGTTCAAAGGTGTACTAGGCTCAAGATGACCTCGGCTACTCACCAAGCAAGGAACAAAATCAAGCAAACAACACTTAGCAAAGCAAGGCAAAACAAGATTTTCAACATAACAGATAAGATCATACATGAATGCATGCAAGCATGACTAAGTCAAGGTGAGGGTTGTTACAGCCTACCCCCCTTAAAGAAGTTTGGTCCCCAAACTTGAGTTACCTTGTTCCAAGAACAACTCTGGATGTCGAATTCTCATTTCCTCTTCCACTTCCCATGTGGCATCCTTGCCGTAATGCTCTTTCCATTCAATCTTTACCATTGGTATTGACTTGTTTCTCAACTGCCTAACTTGTCTGTCGATAATACACATCGGCTTTTCTTCATAGCCTAATTTCTCGTTAACTTCAATCCCAAAATAATCAATCACATGCAGTGGATCTCGAATATACTTTCTCAACATCGAAACATGAAACACATTATGAACTTGGCTTAATTCTGGTGGCAAAGCAAGTCTGTAGGCAACAGAGTTAACCTTGTCAAGAATTTCAAATGGCCCAATATAACGAGGTGCTAATTTACCTTTCTTCCCAAATCTGGAAACTCCTTTCATTGGCGAAACTTTCAGGAATACATGATCTCCTACTTCAAATTCTAACTCATTCCTTCTCTGGTCGGCGTAGCTCTTTTGTCGGCTCTGGGCAGTTTTGATTCTTTGTTGAATAAGTTTAATCTTCTCTGTTGTTACTTGAATCAACTCGGGACCAAGCAGAGCCTTGTCTCCAACTTCGGTCCAACATATCGGCGACCTACACTTTCTTCCATATAATGCTTCATATGGCGCCATGCCAATACTAGCCTGATAACTGTTGTTGTAAGTGAATTCTACTAAGGGCAAATGCACTCCCCAACTTCCTTGGAAGTCCAATACACAAAGTCTAAGCATATCTTCAAGTGTCTGAATTGTTCTCTCTGTTTGCCCATCTGTCTGGGGATGAAAAGCTGTACTAAATCTCAACTCGGCCCCAAAAGCCCTCTGTAGACTCTGCCAAAATCTGGAAACAAACTTCGGATCTCGGTCCGACACAATTGACATCGGCACTCCATGAAGTCTAACAATCTCGTTCACATATAACAAGGCAAGTTGTTCGGCGTTAAAGGTAGTCTTAAAAGGCAAAAAGTGTGTTGACTTAGTCAATCTATCAATAACAACCCAAATCGAATCCATACCTTTCGGTGTCTTCGGTAACCCAATCACAAAATCCATGGAGATGTGTTCCCATTTCCACTCAGGAATCGGCAAAGGTTGAAGAAGTCCTGCTGGTTTCTGGTGTTCTGCTTTTACTTGTTGACAACGCAAACACTGGGACACAAACTCGGCTATTTCCCTTTTCATATTCGGCCACCAAAATGTCTGTTTCACATCCTGATACATTTTGGTGTTCCCTGGATGAACAGCAAACTTGGAACCATGAGCTTCCTGTAAAATTTTTCTTTTCAACTCTGGAACGTCGGCCACACACAATCTTCCTTCAAACTTGAGCACTTGGTTCTCAATAGTGTACCCTGATCTCGGCTTTGTAACAATCTCATCGGCTACTTTTCTGAAGAATTCATCCTCCATTTGTCTTGTCTTTACTTCTTCAACAATAGTCGGTTCTACTGAAATCATGGTTAGACATACCAAATGTCCAACTGTCCTTCTGCTCAAAGCGTCGGCTACGCTGTTAGCTTTGCCTGGGTGATATTGAATCTGCATATCGTAGTCCTTCAATAACTCAAGCCATCTTCTCTGTCTCAAATTCAATTCTTTCTGAGTGAACAGGTACTTTAAACTCTTATGATCTGTGAAAACCTGACAAGAAGTTCCATACAAGTAGTGACGCCAAATCTTTAAAGCAAATACGACGGCTGCTAACTCCAAGTCATGGGTAGGATAGTTCTTTTCATGTGGCTTCAGCTAACGAGATGCATATGCTATGACTCTACCCTTTTGCATTAGTACACAACCCAAACCCTTATGCGATGCATCACTATAGATATGAAACTCTTCATTACCTGATGGAAGCACAAGTACTGGTGTTGTAACTAACCTCGTCTTCAGTTCCAGGAAAGCTGACTCTCGATCTTCAGTCCATTCATACGGTGCTCCCTTCTTAGTTAATTGCGTCAATGGGATTGCAATCCTTGAGAAATCTTTCACAAATTTCCTGTAATAACCTGCCAAACCCAGAAAACTACGAACCTCGGACACATTAGTCGGCCTCGGCCACTTTACTACGGCTTCAATCTTACTAGGATCAACTGAGATGCCCTCTTCATTAATCACATGACCCAAAAATGAAATAGTAGAAAGCCAAAACTCACACTTGTTAAACTTAGCATACAATTTCCGGTCCCTCAAAATCTGTAAGGCAAGTCTCAAGTGGTTTTCATGTTCAGTTTTACTCTTGGAATAGATCAGTATATCATCAATGAAGACAACTACAAACTCATCTAAATATGGCTTGAAGACTCTGTTCATCAAATCCATAAATGCAGCAGGGGCATTGGTCACTCCAAAAGGCATTACCAAAAATTCGTAGTGGCCATATCTTGTCCGAAAGGCAGTCTTCTCAACATCCTTGGCCTTAACTTTAAGTTCATGGTAACCCGACCTAAGATCAATCTTAGAAAAGACTCGTGCTCCTTGTAGTTGATCAAGCAAATCATCAATCCTAGGTAATGGGTACTTGTTCTTAATGGTGACCTTATTAAGTTCTCTGTAATCAATGCAAAGACGGAGTGTGCCATCCTTTTTCTTAACAAATAAAACAGGTGCTCCCCATGGTGAAGTGCTCGGCCTAATAAATCCCTTATCCAACAATTCCTGTAATTGCAGTTTCAATTCCCTAAGCTCAGCTGGGGCCATTCTATAAGGTGTTTTGGAGATCGGCTGTGTTCCCGACATGATATCAACAGTAAACTCTATTTCCCTATCGACTAGGTAGCCAGGCAATTCATTTGGGAAAACGTCGTGGAATTCATTAACAACTGGGAGGTCGGCTAAACTAACATATCCATTCTGGTCATTCAGTATACTACACAAGTAACCTTCACACCCTTTCTGAATTAACTTATAGGCCTTAGTGGACGAAATCAAGTAAGGTAGGGACACTACCCCTTTACCCTGGAAAATAACCTCGGCTTGGTTTGGGGGTTTCAGTGTGACACTCTTCGAAACACAATTAATAGATGCATAATTCGCTACTAACCAATCCATTCCCAGTATAATATCAAAATAAGCTATGTCCAGAGGCATTAAATCAACTAACAATTCAACATTCTCAATCACAATAACACAGGCTCTATAAATGGATGTAACAATCATAGATCTCCCAGATGGAGTAGACACAAATAACACATAATCAAGGGGTTCCAGGTCCCTATTAATCTTCTCGACAAATTTAGCAGATACAAACGAATGTGTAGAACCCGAATCAATTAACACATAAGCATCTTGAGAGCAAATTGAGAGTATACCTGACACCACTGCCTCAGCATTCTGAGTGTCTCTTAGTACTAGTGCAAACACTCTGCCCTGCCTCATCTGTCCTTTTCCAACATTACCTTTCTGAATGGAACCCGAGGTATTCTCACCTTTCTTGCTGTTATTAGCCTTTGTCTTAGGCAGTCTCTCACATAATGACCCATTTCACCACATTTATAACAAGCTCCAGACGCCCGACGACAGACCCCGAAATGTTGCTTCCCACAATCCGAACACGTCGGTTTAGTATTACCTTCCTGCCTTAGGTTACCAGTACTGCCATTGTTCGTTTTCTTCTTGGTGCTCAACTGTGCTCGGCGACTGTCATAATTCTGTCTCTTTCGCTGGTTCTCTCCCGAGCTCTGGTATCTGTTCAAGTTAGCTTCGGCCAAAATGGCTTTGTCCAACACTTCGGCGTAAGTCGGCATATTGTGCAGGTTTACCCGGTCTTGAATCGGTCCACGAAGTCTACTCTCAAACTTTCTAGCCTTCATATATTCATCGTTGGCTATGTGAGGTGCAAATCTCGCCAATTCAGTAAAAGCGCGGTCATATTCCGCCACTATTCGGTTGCCTTGCGTCAAAGTCTAGAATTCGGTAGCCTTGCGGTTTCGAACACTTAGGGGAAAGTGTTTGTTGTAGAACAACTCCAGGAATCAGGTCCAGGTCAAGTCTGGATTGCTTTCTCGAACCATCATCCACCATCTGCGAGCGTCATCATCTAAGGTGAATGCTGCCAATGTTACCTTCTGAGTGTCAGTGCTGGGGAAGATCTCGAACAACTTTTCCATTTCCAAAACCCACGCCTCGGCCTTCATCGGCTCTATACCCCCAGAGAATCTCGGCGGTTTCATCTTCTTAAACTCCCTAATCAAGGCGATCGTGCCGTCCCCATACAAGGCTGGCTGCGGAGGAATTTGCGGCACTGGAGGAGGTGGAGGCGGTACTACATTTCGGCCGTTTGTCTGCTAGGCCTGAGTCGACGTGGCACTAGCGTACTGCTGTCTTATTTGCCTCAATTCACGGGCCAAACCTTCCACTAACCTTTCCAGTCTGTCCAATCTGTCTTCGGGCCGATCTCGGCCAATTGGAGGTCTACCTCTCCTCATGATGCTATGAGTATGCAAAGTGTGACTTTTTAAGCAAAACAAGCAAATAACCACGTAGGCAAATAACAAATAGGCACGTCAAGACAATGCACACCTTGTCCAAATAGCAAGCACTATGATGCAATCCTAGCATCTTTCTAAGGGGAATCCTATGCTCTTTAGGACTCAAAGTGTGTGAATAACGTATACTAAGGAACTTGTGCTCTGATACCATTCTGTCACGACCCCAACTCGCCCCTAGTAGGATGGTGCCGTGATGGCCAGTAATCAGTGATTACCGAAGGCCAACTTACAAAGATCAACCACAGTCAGAGTATAATATATGGGGCTTTCTAATGCGGAAGCAATAAATCAAAAAAAATACAAGTGGTCCATAAGAGCTGTGCATAGATCCGATGTAATGGCATACATGACTTAGTTTTACATTCGGTTGATAACAAAATACATATTACAATCTTGATCAAAAGGCTTCTAAAGCCGACATGTGCAAATACAACGATCATAAGCCAAAAAAGCATAATCTTCAAGATTTGCCGACGTAAATACAAATTTTCCGACATAAAACAAGTCAAGCCGACATGACAAGAATCCAGAACAAGCTTTGCAAAACGCATCTAGGCGTCGCCGCCGCTCTGCTCATCACCTACATATATATAGAGAGGGTGAGCTTGGATACTCAATGAATGGTACCAGTAATAAAGGTTTTGCATGAATAATAGCCGAAGTCTTTCCAAAATGAAACATATCAAACCATACGAATATTCATCAAGATTCTTCCAAGGCAAAACATGCCAAAACTATGCGAACATTAGCCGAGATCCTTTCAAAGCAAAACACATCAAAGCGTTACAAAACAAGGGATGAACCATATTCATCTAACAAGTCTTACAAGTCTCAAGGGATGCTTACTGGCATCGGCAAAACACAAATCAAGCTTCCCGAACAAACAAGCCCACGCGGTAAACCGTCAGTGGCAAAACAAGGGACTGTACGATCCGTAATCGACTAGACAAGGGTACTGTGAAAGTTTATAGTCCTCCAGCACAAGGGACTTGTGTTACTTAGGCCCGTAGCCCTTTTTAACACAATGGTCTTGTGTTACTTAGGCCCGTAGCCCGCTTTAACACGATAGGCTTTTCAAGAAGGACCGTATCCTTTTATACTTAGTGCTGCGAAAGTTTAGAGTCCTCCAGCACAAGGGACTTTTATACTTAGTGCTGCGAAAGTTTAGAGTCCTCCAGCACAAGGGACTCTCCAAAGATCACATTACAACAAAGCTTACACTTGATACATCAAAGTAAGGCTGATCATTCATGCTTAACAAATACTCTTATCAAAACGAAGCAAAGCAAGATTCATCAAAACGTTATAAATTAAAAATACCACTCACATAGATCTTCTCGGGTGTAGGCTCAAAGCAAAGATCAAGGACCTACAATCACATGGCAAATCACCTTTTCAAAACAAGCCTCACATGCATGCAAATGATCTCGGCATTCTCACCAAGTCTAAGTCAATAACAAAACATGCTGAGAGTTAAAACTCTGTTTTCCATCTCATGGAAACACACTGGGTACCATCCAGGCCTTGCCGAGGTCCCACACCTCCTTGCCGAGGTGTGGTCCTGATGGCCACATACAAAAACGAAGTCGGGAAAAACCTGGGTTTTCCCTTTGAAGAATGCAAAGAACAAGATCATCAAGAACATCAAGAACATGCATGCTAAAATCACAACTAATTTATTCAAAATCTGAGATTTCATGCTAAGAGTTCAAAAACATGGACCTGGGTACCCACACAAGGAAATCATGTGAAAACAAACACAAAAACATGGCTCTTGACATAAACTTTTCGGATCAAAACAAGACTTTTCTTCCAAAACATAGAAACATTATTTTCTCTTTCAAAACCAACTTCAAATCAATGCATGACATGCAAGACAGATTCGATCATGCAATGCAGCTAGATGATCAATAAGAATAACCAAAGTAGAGCAAGAATCTAACCTCAAAACTCAAATCAAACGGTTCGATCTTCAAAGATCAAGCTCGGAACTCTACTCTCTCGCTCTAAAACTCCTTCTCCTTCTTCTAGAGTTTCTCTCTCTTCAAGAACAAGGACTTACAACAAAAATGATACAAAAGATACAAAATGATGTGTTTAGATCTGCTGGCTGACAAGCTCGGACACGTGGCGCCACCGGGTTGGTTTAACTCAAAAGGTGACTGATTGGCAAGACAAGTCTATGACAAAGCGTATGCAACACGCTAAGACGAAACACATCGGCAAGCAATAACATCGGCCAAAGACAAAACTTCGGCAACAGGGTAACAAAGACATCGGCTAGGGAGGACGACACTTGACTAAGCTGTGCCACACCTTGGCCTGGGTGTGCCACACCTCGGCCTAGGTCATACCTGCCCAGGAACAAAGGTCACTAAGTGTAAAACATCTCGGCCTAGACAGTGACATCTCGGCTAACATGCCGGGGTGAAGTTGGAGGTCAACCAAGGGGTTCCAGAGTGGTTCTAAGTGCAAAGGTTCAAAGGTGTACTAGGCTCAAGATGACCTCGGCTACTAACCAAGCAAGGAACAAAATCAAGCAAACAACACTTAGCAAAGCAAGGCAAAACAAGATTTTCAACATAACAGATAAGATCATACATGAATGCATGCAAGCATGACTAAGTCAAGGTGAGGGTTGTTACAGCCTACCCCCCTTAAAGAAGTTTGGTCCCCAAACTTGAGTTACCTTGTTCCAAGAACAACTCTGGATGTCGAATTCTCATTTCCTCTTCCACTTCCCATGTGGCATCCTTGCCGTAATGCTCTTTCCATTCAATCTTTACCATTGGTATTGACTTGTTTCTCAACTGCCTAACTTGTCTGTCGATAATACACATCGGCTTTTCTTCATAGCCTAATTTCTCGTTAACTTCAATCCCAAAATAATCAATCACATGCAGTGGATCTCGAATATACTTTCTCAACATCGAAACATGAAACACATTATGAACTTGGCTTAATTCTGGTGGCAAAGCAAGTCTGTAGGCAACGGAGTTAACCTTGTCAAGAATTTCAAATGGCCCAATATAACGAGGTGCTAATTTACCTTTCTTCCCAAATCTGGAAACTCCTTTCATTGGCGAAACTTTCAGGAATACATGATCTCCTACTTCAAATTCTAACTCATTCCTTCTCTGGTCGGCGTAGCTCTTTTGTCGGCTCTGGGCAGTTTTGATTCTTTGTTGAATAAGTTTAATCTTCTCTGTTGTTACTTGAATCAACTCGGGACCAAGCAGAGCCTTGTCTCCAACTTCGGTCCAACATATCGGCGACCTACACTTTCTTCCATATAATGCTTCATATGGCGCCATGCCAATACTAGCCTGATAACTGTTGTTGTAAGTGAATTCTACTAAGGGCAAATGCACTCCCCAACTTCCTTGGAAGTCCAATACACAAAGTCTAAGCATATCTTCAAGTGTCTGAATTGTTCTCTCTGTTTGCCCATCTGTCTGGGGATGAAAAGCTGTACTAAATCTCAACTCGGCCCCAAAAGCCCTCTGTAGACTCTGCCAAAATCTGGAAACAAACTTCGGATCTCGGTCCGACACAATTGACATCGGCACTCCATGAAGTCTAACAATCTCGTTCACATATAACAAGGCAAGTTGTTCGGCGTTAAAGGTAGTCTTAAAAGGCAAAAAGTGTGTTGACTTAGTCAATCTATCAATAACAACCCAAATCGAATCCATACCTTTCGGTGTCTTCGGTAACCCAATCACAAAATCCATGGAGATGTGTTCCCATTTCCACTCAGGAATCGGCAAAGGTTGAAGAAGTCCTGCTGGTTTCTGGTGTTCTGCTTTTACTTGTTGACAACGCAAACACTGGGACACAAACTCGGCTATTTCCCTTTTCATATTCGGCCACCAAAATGTCTGTTTCACATCCTGATACATTTTGGTGTTCCCTGGATGAACAGCAAACTTGGAACCATGAGCTTCCTGCAAAATTTTTCTTTTCAACTCTGGAACGTCGGCCACACACAATCTTCCTTCAAACTTGAGCACTTGGTTCTCAATAGTGTACCCTGATCTCGGCTTTGTAACAATCTCATCGGCTACTTTTCTGAAGAATTCATCCTCCATTTGTCTTGTCTTTACTTCTTCAACAATAGTCGGTTCTACTGAAATCATGGTTAGACATACCAAATGTCCAACTGTCCTTCTGCTCAAAGCGTCGGCTACGCTGTTAGCTTTGCCTGGGTGATATTGAATCTGCATATCATAGTCCTTCAATAACTCAAGCCATCTTCTCTGTCTCAAATTCAATTCTTTCTGAGTGAACAGGTACTTTAAACTCTTATGATCTGTGAAAACCTGACAAGAAGTTCCATACAAGTAGTGACGCCAAATCTTTAAAGCAAATACGACGGCTGCTAACTCCAAGTCATGGGTAGGATAGTTCTTTTCATGTGGCTTCAGCTAACGAGATGCATATGCTATGACTCTACCCTTTTGCATTAGTACACAACCCAAACCCTTATGCGATGCATCACTATAGATATGAAACTCTTCATTACCTGATGGAAGCACAAGTACTGGTGTTGTAACTAACCTCGTCTTCAGTTCCAGGAAAGCTGACTCCCGATCTTCAGTCCATTCATACGGTGCTCCCTTCTTAGTTAATTGCGTCAATGGGATTGCAATCCTTGAGAAATCTTTCACAAATTTCCTGTAATAACCTGCCAAACCCAGAAAACTACGAACCTCGGACACATTAGTCGGCCTCGGCCACTTTACTACGGCTTCAATCTTATTAGGATCAACTGAGATGCCCTCTTCATTAATCACATGACCCAAAAATGAAATAGTAGAAAGCCAAAACTCACACTTGTTAAACTTAGCATACAATTTCCGGTCCCTCAAAATCTGTAAGGCAAGTCTCAAGTGGTTTTCATGTTCAGTTTTACTCTTGGAATAGATCAGTATATCATCAATGAAGACAACTACAAACTCATCTAAATATGGCTTGAAGACTCTGTTCATCAAATCCATAAATGCAGCAGGGGCATTGGTCACTCCAAAAGGCATTACCAAAAATTCGTAGTGGCCATATCTTGTCCGAAAGGCAGTCTTCTCAACATCCTTGGCCTTAACTTTAAGTTCATGGTAACCCGACCTAAGATCAATCTTAGAAAAGACTCGTGCTCCTTGTAGTTGATCAAGCAAATCATCAATCCTAGGTAATGGGTACTTGTTCTTAATGGTGACCTTATTAAGTTCTCTGTAATCAATGCAAAGACGGAGTGTGCCATCCTTTTTCTTAACAAATAAAACAGGTGCTCCCCATGGTGAAGTGCTCGGCCTAATAAATCCCTTATCCAACAATTCCTGTAATTGCAGTTTCAATTCCCTAAGCTCAGCTGGGGCCATTCTATAAGGTGTTTTGGAGATCGGCTGTGTTCCCGACATGATATCAACAGTAAACTCTATTTCCCTATCGACTAGGTAGCCAGGCAATTCGTTTGGGAAAACGTCGTGGAATTCATTAACAACTGGGAGGTCGGCTAAACTAACATATCCATTCTGGTCATTCAGTATACTACACAAGTAACCTTCACACCCTTTCTGAATTAACTTATAGGCCTTAGTGGACGAAATCAAGTAAGGTAGGGACACTACCCCTTTACCCTGGAAAATAACCTCGGCTTGGTTTGGGGGTTTCAGTGTGACACTCTTCGAAACACAATTAATAGATGCATAATTCGCTACTAACCAATCCATTCCCAGTATAATATCAAAATAAGCTATGTCCAGAGGCATTAAATCAACTAACAATTCAACATTCTCAATCACAATAACACAGGCTCTATAAATGGATGTAACAATCATAGATCTCCCAGATGGAGTAGACACAAATAACACATAATCAAGGGGTTCCAGGTCCCTATTAATCTTCTCGACAAATTTAGCAGATACAAACGAATGTGTAGAACCCGAATCAATTAACACATAAGCATCTTGAGAGCAAATTGAGAGTATACCTGACACCACTGCCTCAGCATTCTGAGTGTCTCTTAGTACTAGTGCAAACACTCTGCCCTGCCTCATCTGTCCTTTTCCAACATTACCTTTCTGAATGGAACCCGAGGTATTCTCACCTTTCTTGCTGTTATCAGCCTTTGTCTTAGGCAGTCTCTCACATAATGACCCATTTCACCACATTTATAACAAGCTCCAGACGCCCGACGACAGACCCCGAAATGTTGCTTCCCACAATCCGAACACGTCGGTTTAGTATTACCTTCCTGCCTTAGGTTACCAGTACTGCCATTGTTCGTTTTCTTCTTGGTGCTCAACTGTGCTCGGCGACTGTCATAATTCTGTCTCTTTCGCTGGTTCTCTCCCGAGCTCTGGTATCTGTTCAAGTTAGCTTCGGCCAAAATGGCTTTGTCCAACACTTCGGCGTAAGTCGGCATATTGTGCAGGTTTACCCGGTCTTGAATCGGTCCACGAAGTCTACTCTCAAACTTTCTAGCCTTCATATATTCATCGTTGGCTATGTGAGGTGCAAATCTCGCCAATTCAGTAAAAGCGCGGTCATATTCCGCCACTATTCGGTTGCCTTGCGTCAAAGTCTAGAATTCGGTAGCCTTGCGGTTTCGAACACTTAGGGGAAAGTGTTTGTTGTAGAACAACTCCAGGAATCAGGTCCAGGTCAAGTCTGGATTGCTTTTCTCGAACCATCATCCACCATCTGCGAGCGTCATCATCTAAGGTGAATGCTGCCAATGTTACCTTCTGAGTGTCAGTGCTGGGGAAGATCTCGAACAACTTTTCCATTTCCAAAACCCACGCCTCGGCCTTCATCGGCTCTATACCCCCAGAGAATCTCGGCGGTTTCATCTTCTTAAACTCCCTAATCAAGGCGATCGTGCCGTCCCCATACAAGGCTGGCTGCGGAGGAACTTGCGGCACTGGAGGAGGTGGAGGCGGTACTACATTTCGGCCGTTTGTCTGCTAGGCCTGAGTCGACGTGGCACTAGCGTACTGCTGTCTTATTTGCCTCAATTCACGGGCCAAACCTTCCACTAACCTTTCCAGTCTGTCCAATCTGTCTTCGGGCCGATCTCGGCCAATTGGAGGTCTACCTCTCCTCATGATGCTATGAGTATGCAAAGTGTGACTTTTTAAGCAAAACAAGCAAATAACCACGTAGGCAAATAACAAATAGGCACGTCAAGACAATGCACACCTTGTCCAAATAGCAAGCACTATGATGCAATCCTAGCATCTTTCTAAGGGGAATCCTATGCTCTTTAGGACTCAAAGTGTGTGAATAACGTATACTAAGGAACTTGTGCTCTGATACCATTCTGTCACGACCCCAACTCGCCCCTAGTAGGATGGTGCCGTGATGGCCAGTAATCAGTGATTACCGAAGGCCAACTTACAAAGATCAACCACAGTCAGAGTATAATATATGGGGCTTTCTAATGCGGAAGCAATAAATCAAAAAAAAATACAAGTGGTCCATAAGAGCTGTGCATAGATCCGATGTAATGGCATACATGACTTAGTTTTACATTCGGTTGATAACAAAATACATATTACAATCTTGATCAAAAGGCTTCTAAAGCCGACATGTGCAAATACAACGATCATAAGCCAAAAAAGCATAATCTTCAAGATTTGCCGACGTAAATACAAATTTTCCGACATAAAACAAGTCAAGCCGACATGACAAGAATCCAGAACAAGCTTTGCAAAACGCATCTAGGCGTCGCCGCCGCTCTGCTCATCACCTACATATATATAGAGAGGGTGAGCTTGGATACTCAATGAATGGTACCAGTAATAAAGGTTTTGCATGAATAATAGCCGAAGTCTTTCCAAAATGAAACATATCAAACCATACGAATATTCATCAAGATTCTTCCAAGGCAAAACATGCCAAAACTATGCGAACATTAGCCGAGATCCTTTCAAAGCAAAACACATCAAAGCGTTACAAAACAAGGGATGAACCATATTCATCTAACAAGTCTTACAAGTCTCAAGGGATGCTTACTGGCATCGGCAAAACACAAATCAAGCTTCCCGAACAAACAAGCCCACGCGGTAAACCGTCAGTGGCAAAACAAGGGACTGTACGATCCGTAATCGACTAGACAAGGGTACTGTGAAAGTTTATAGTCCTCCAGCACAAGGGACTTGTGTTACTTAGGCCCGTAGCCCTTTTTAACACAATGGTCTTGTGTTACTTAGGCCCGTAGCCCGCTTTAACACGATAGGCTTTTCAAGAAGGACCGTATCCTTTTATACTTAGTGCTGCGAAAGTTTAGAGTCCTCCAGCACAAGGGACTTTTATACTTAGTGCTGCGAAAGTTTAGAGTCCTCCAGCACAAGGGACTCTCCAAAGATCACATTACAACAAAGCTTACACTTGATACATCAAAGTAAGGCTGATCATTCATGCTTAACAAATACTCTTATCAAAACGAAGCAAAACAAGATTCATCAAAACGTTATAAATTAAAAATACCACTCACATAGATCTTCTCGGGTGTAGGCTCAAAGCAAAGATCAAGGACCTACAATCACATGGCAAATCACCTTTTCAAAACAAGCCTCACATGCATGCAAATGATCTCGGCATTCTCACCAAGTCTAAGTCAATAACAAAACATGCTGAGAGTTAAAACTCTGTTTTCCATCTCATGGAAACACACTGGGTACCATCCAGGCCTTGCCGAGGTCCCACACCTCCTTGCCGAGGTGTGGTCCTGATGGCCACATACAAAAACGAAGTCGGGAAAAACCTGGGTTTTCCCTTTGAAGAATGCAAAGAACAAGATCATCAAGAACATCAAGAACATGCATGCTAAAATCACAACTAATTTATTCAAAATCTGAGATTTCATGCTAAGAGTTCAAAAACATGGACCTGGGTACCCACACAAGGAAATCATGTGAAAACAAACACAAAAACATGGCTCTTGACATAAACTTTTCGGATCAAAACAAGACTTTTCTTCAAGAACATAGAAACATTATTTTCTCTTTCATAACCAACTTCAAATCAATGCATGACATGCAAGACAGATTCGATCATGCAATGCAGCTAGATGATCAATAAGAATAACCAAAGTAGAGCAAGAATCTAACCTCAAAACTCAAATCAAACGGTTCGATCTTCAAAGATCAAGCTCGGAACTCTACTCTCTCGCTCTAAAACTCCTTCTCCTTCTTCTAGAGTTTCTCTCTCTTCAAGAACAAGGACTTACAACAAAAATGATACAAAAGATACAAAATGATGTGTTTAGATCTGCCGGCTGACAAGCTCGGACACGTGGCGCCACCGGGTTGGTTTAACTCAAAAGGTGACTGATTGACAAGACAAGTCTATGACAAAGCGTATGCAACACGCTAAGGCGAAACACATCGGCAAGCAATAACATCGGCCAAAGACAAAACTTCGGCAACAGGGTAACAAAGACATCGGCTAGGGAGGACGACACTTGACTAAGCTGTGCCACACCTTAGCCTAGGTGTGCCACACCTCGGCCTAGGTCATACCTGCCCAGGAACAAAGGTCACTAAGTGTAAAACATCTCGGCCTAGACAGTGACATCTCGGCTAACATGCCGGGGTGAAGTTGGAGGTCAACCAAGGGGTTCCAGAGTGGTTCTAAGTGCAAAGGTTCAAAGGTGTACTAGGCTCAAGATGACCTCGGCTACTAACCAAGCAAGGAACAAAATCAAGCAAACAATACTTAGCAAAGCAAGGCAAAACAAGATTTTCAACATAACAGATAAGATCATACATGAATGCATGCAAGCATGACTAAGTCAAGGTGAGGGTTGTTACACAAACTACCTTATTCAATGTGTGATAATTGGCTTTCAATACCATGATTGTCACTCAAAGATCAACATGAGGCCATTAGGGTTGCGTTTCAGATATTACAACATGGCATATATGTAGATTAGATTTATTCTGAGTTAAAATTTACATAATAAATTTAAATTTTAGAGGCTTTTCTAATCCAAATGATGACGTGTGAATGTTTAAAAACTTGAAGAACCTCGTTTATGATGTGGGTTGCTTGCTAGCTAGATAGAGTTTCGTATCGCAATAAAAGAAAGCCAAAGACAATGGCTTACACCGATGTCATTAATAAGTATACTTAAGCTAATAATCTTTACGATATGATCTGAGTATCATTGATAATCATGGAGCCTTATAACATGTGTCTCTTGAGGATAAAAACTACAAATTAAGTTGGTAATTGCATGGCACAACGTAGATGTCATATAAATAATAACAATCTTATATGTTAAGGACAATATTTTGCGTGTGTAATGTTAGAGGCGTGTTTGTTAGTGTAAATAATAAAGTTATCTTTTTTGGGAACAGTTCAAGTTATAAACAACTTTGTTTATCATAATTTTCTTTCTAAAATTAATAAATATGTGATATGGCATAACATAAATTTCAGGAGTTTTCGACTGGGTGAAGGAGAGGACTCAAATTTGTGACATAAACCTTTTTTAGCTTCAAAATTAAGTTTTGATCAATCTAGATAAGAAAAAAAATCTACATGGTGATGATTTTTGTGGGTTTTATCCAATTAATGTTAGAATAATTCTTGCATTTCATTTCACTCATGAATTCCAAGGATTTTTTATTTTTTATTTTTGGTGGGGGAGAAGGTTGGAGGGGAAGGAACAGGGTAAAAGCATTTGTATTCGACACAATATGAAATATATGATATTACAATGAAACCTAATCAATTACAAATTATAATGAAGATCAAGTACAACATATAATTAATACATAGAAACTTCCAAAAGATTGAAAGAATCCCCAAATAAATACATTAGAAAAACGACCCAAGTGGGGAGTTCAATCTCCTAGTAAAATACAAAGCTTCTGACCAATGATGCAGCTCTTGATCATGGTTGTCCAGTTGCTCTGCTTTGTACTAGCACCTTTTTAATTCATTAACAATATTATTATTATTATTATTATTGGTTTTTTTTTTTGGCCGATCTAATAAAAAAAAGAGTAGAGTTCAAAAATGCCAAGCAAGGTGGAGTCTGAAGCCAAGTTTTGCTTTAAGATAATGTATTTACTTTCACCAATAGCTGCTCTTATTCTCTTAATGTAGTCACTGTGTGACAGATAAATATCACTTGCCATTTTGGCTGATGAAAACAAAAACTTCTAGTCATTGTTTTGATCCAAGAGGTTGTAAAGCATATCAACATAGTGAAAGCCATTGAAGCTCCAAAGAAACTAGCCACTACCAATTGTTCTGTTTTATGTGATATAATTTAACCTCATGAGTCATGTCCCATCTATCTCTCTCTCTCTCTCTCTCTATATATATATATATATATATATGTGAATGTGATTCTTTTTTTTTTTTTTGATCAGCAAAGAAAAATTTCATTTAACATCATGAAATTAAAAGTACAGGAAGATGACATGCATTGAGAGAGATTCAGA
Organism: Camellia japonica; assembly: GCA_030407325.1. Taxonomy (NCBI): domain Eukaryota; kingdom Viridiplantae; phylum Streptophyta; class Magnoliopsida; order Ericales; family Theaceae; genus Camellia; species Camellia japonica. The sequence goes on from JAPPVO010000019.1 coordinate 46,397,612, forward strand.
AATATAAAAATACCCCTACTACTACTACTCGCATCCATACAACCAACGCTTAAGCCTCTCGATTTTTTAAACAAAAGAGTTAAGAAGAACTTAACTAGAAAATTAAAATATAAGAATCCCCACATAATCAACCCACCAAAAACACCCAAAACAAACTAAAAGAACTATCCAACACCCAAAATTGGTGGCACTTCATGAGATATTATGTTTTTGGTTGATTATCTTGTTTTGGTTCCTCAGCACCATAATATGCATAAATTCCTTGCTTATCTAAAAATAGAAAATTAAATAATTATCTATTTATTTTATATTCATCCAATTAATTATCTTTTAACAAGTCATACAAGTAAGATTCTCCCACAAATGTATGTGTTTTGTTAGGTATCTATATATTTATTAGCAAAAACTGTGAACTCATAAAAAGTGTCAAGCAAATGTAATGTATGATATGAGATGTACTCAGAATGAATTTGATCAACATATTTTTATTTTGTGACATTTTTGTTTGTACTTTCTCTTTGGGTGGCATAGCATTGATAAATATATAACAACTGAAAACCATTTTTGCTAGTTCAAAAAAATAAACTGAAAGCCATTTTTTCCAATCGTAAATTTATATAAAAAAAAATGATAATAATAATACTACTAATGTTGAAGACAATTGGGGTGTTGCGTCATGGCATAGATTCAACCCATATAATCAAAACATGTCCAATAAGTGCTATGAGTGCTTCTTTTTCAAATACTGACCAATGAAGTCATCATTCAAAAATTCGTTGAGATTAACTACCACAATCATTTTGGGCTTTGGTTTGATCTTGGGCTTAGATTAGGTCCACGTCCAGCATCACAACTGTGAATGTAATAAGGAAATGTCAAAATCTTTGTAGAAAAAATAATACTTGTGGAATTTTTAACAAAGTAATTTTAAATATTTTTTATGATCCTTCCGGGTTTTCGAGAAGATAAATAGATCATCAATATAAACTACACAACAATCTTTAAGATTTTTAAAAATTGTATCCATCCACCGTTGAAATACATGTGGTGCTATATTTAACCCAAAATGCATAACATTCCAATGGTAATGTCCTTTAGGTGTACTGAAAGTTGTCAATTTTTTTGACTTTTCAATCAATTTGAATTTGCCAAAATCCACTCTTACAATCAAATTTACTAAAGATTTTTGATCCTTTGGTTAAGTTAATCAAAACATCTTTTCGTGGAATAAAATATCCATCAAATTCTAAATTTTCATTTAACTGTTTATAGTTAACTACTATTTGGGCTTTTTCTCTTTTAATTTAAGTATGGTTTCTTACCATAAAAGTTAGACTAGAGTGAGGGTTTCTAGTTTCTTCGATTAACTTTTTGTCTAAAAATTCCTGGAGTTGAATATCAACTTTACTTATATCTTGTTCAGTATAGATCATTGGTCTTACTCTAATGATAACATTAGGGTCTTTTAATTTCAAACTACAATAACGCGGACTACATTATCATAGTTTTAATGGATATTCACTAAAATTTTCTTCTAGAATTTTATAAATCCAACGTGATTCATCAATAGTTTTGATGATGGGAGTTAAATTACCACGCGGAACGGGCGCAAACTCTTTATCACAAATATATTTATGTTGTTCTAACAATGAAATATGAATTAAGACATTGTTTATGCTTAATGAAATAGTTTTTTCCTATATTTGCATTGGAAGGTATTTATATATAAAATTATTTCCAAGAAGGAAATCTCCATGCATATAAGGAAAACATAGAATTTTTGGTATAATGAACTTGCTATCATTTAACCAAATAGCTATATTTTTAGCCTTGAATTGTATGGAAGTATGATTGCCATCAATTTCAGTAACCAAAATTGGATGTTCATTAATGTTTATTTTTCTTTTGGTATGACATTCCATTTACATGAGCTAACTGTAGTTCCTGTATTTATGAGAACACTGAGGCTATAGGGTTTATAACCTGTAAAATTAAATGTTCCCAATTCATATGTGTATCTTCTTTTTCCTTGGCTAGGAGAAAAAATAATATCATCCTTTTTTGATGGAAGAATGGTTGCCATCAATTCCAGTAACCAAAATTGGATGTTTCATTAATATCCATTTTTCTTTTCGTATGGCATTCCATTTACATGAACTGACTGTAGCTCCTGTATCTATGAAAACACTGCAGCTATAGGGTTTATAACCAGCAAAATTAAATGTTCCCAATACATATATACAAAATTAAGCATATGTGTATCTTCTTTTTCCTTAGTTAGGAGAAAAAATAATATCATCATTTTTTGTTTAAAAATGATACAGATATACAGACTAAATATGTTTAGATTGTCTTCTTGTTCCTAGAAAAATAGGAATCTGAACATTTGTTGAAGTAATAGATTTGCGATTAGAATTATTATTTGATTCACCAATGCTTAATTTTGAAAATAATTTGTTAGGAAAATCTTTTTCAAATATAGAAGTTGATCTTTTAATTTTTGAAATTGTATTTTCAATATATAATTTTTTTCCTGATGCTTGCATTTGTAATTGTGCAGGATTTTTTGTTTTAGAAGATTCTCATTGTCCCACTAGGTCATGGATTAACCATTGTTGAGGGACTTCTAAATCGCTCCAATTCATTAGACGAGGTTGTATTACTGTGTCAAATGGTCTTGGTTCAAAGATTTCAACAATTTTATTGTCGTTTGATCTTGTTTTTGTTTCAGGAAATTTGGTCAATTCGTGAATTGTTTTCTAACGAATAGCCAAATCATGGGAATTCGATTTCATTCCTAATCCTTGTGTTTTAATTCTTATTCTGACTGTATCTTTAAGATTAGAATCATTTATGGAAATAAAGAAATTTGGTCTAATATTAAACCAAACTACTCCATTAGCCAAATTAGATTGAATTCCTCCAATGATTGCTTTTACTGGGTCGGAACATCTTTTATAAAAAATTACTGCCAAAATAGGAGTATTTATCCCTTAGTGAAATAAGACTGTTATGGTTACTTGGATTAATCCAATATGAATATATTGAATTTTAGAATATTTCTTTTTCCATCTTGCAACATTTTTCTTATCAAAAAAAGGAATATCAATATTTATTTCTTCTGATCATTTTGCTTGAATGTTGCCACTGTATTATTCAAACACTCTTGCTGAAAAGAAGTTGAATTTTGAAAGTTTATAAATTTATGGTACAACAACTTCTTGTATTTTTTCGAATTTTGCTAATTCTTCGTCAGCAAAAGTTTTTTCTTCTCCGATTACATCTCCAAGTCGAATAGCTTGTAATTCTTCTGGAGATATACTATCTGCTTCTTGAGATATTTCTTGACTATTAATATTAGTCATCATGAAGATTAGTTCTTCAACTGAACTTTCTTCATCACTAGAAATTTCATATAAGATTTCTTCTTCATCAGAAATTTCTTCGCCATACATTATTTCAAAATCTTATTCTTCAAGAACTTTGATCATTTTCTTTGCACTTTTTCCCCTTTTTGGGCATTCGGGTGCATAGTGACCTTCTTCGTTACAAATGTAACATTTACAAGTTTTCTTTTTTGAAACACTCGTCGGTTTCTTTTTTCGAATATACTTTTTTTTTAAAAAAAATAGTTTTTTTCTTTTTCCAAGATTTCCATTTATATTTTCTGCGTTTTTTGAAAAATCCTTTTCGTTTAGGAAATGTATTACAACCAATTTTTTAATTTTCTTTTGAAATTTTATCACAACATTTTTGACCGTATTGTGAGTTGGAAATTTAATTATTTATTTATTTTTTTGCCTTTGCTTCTAGACACCAATCTGCTATCAATCTTAGAACATAATTAATGCTAAAACCAAGATTATCATATTCTTCTTTCCCCATTTTTTTTGAGAAAATGAGGATATGTTTTAATACATAACTTATCCCATGGATTATGGAGTTTATGAAAAAATTGATCTAGCCAGGGTTGATTTGCTGGTAGAACAATAAGATAATAATATTTTTTAAAAGTTTGAATATAGTCTTCAAAAAGAAAAATATTATATAATTCTAATTTTGTCAAAATATAATTTGCATCAGCTTGCAAATTAGTATCTCTTACAAAGCCACATAAATTTTCTTTTATGATTTTTGCAAATTCAGCTAATATTGTATCAAGTGTAAGAAAATTTTCCAACAAAGCTATTTTTTTTTACTTTTTCCAATTTCAGATTTTTCTCACTATCTTAACCATGCAACACATCTCCCTAGAGAGTTGCTGCAATATAATCAAAGAATTTTTCCTTTGACCAACTATTTTTATAATTGGTAATAATGATGGACAAGGATTGTGCCCAATCATCAATTGCTTGTGGTTGATCCTTAAATAGAACATGAAACAAGTCTAAATAAGTACCATTTTGAGTTATTGGATACTTATGATTATTATCTTTTCTAAATATTATTGGCTCAGGTGTAGGATTGGAAGTACTTCTAGTGTTAGTATCATTTTTAACTTCATTTGTTTGAATAAAGTCAAAATTTTCTCCATCTCCCCGTGTGCCAAATAATTCGGGATCAATTGGCTCTTCTGCCTTTTATTTTCCCTTTATTTATTTCTGGTGAAATGTCTTGATCTAATATTTCTTCAGATGATGATGATTGAATATCATCATCATTAATTGACGTATTAATATCATAATTAAAGTGCTGTAAAAGGGTTTCATGTTCTAGATAAGTTTCTCTGATCTGATCTAGTAGCCTATTTCTTTCATCAATACCTAACTCTGGATCTTTATATAATTTTCCCCAATAATCCATTATTTCAACAATATTTTCATATTCAGTCATATTAAAGGTATTGGTTTGAAGTACCATAATATTTTCTATATCATAAAATAGCCTAGGAATTGAGCTATCTTCTAGACTATTCATTCCATCATTGTTTATGAAGGATATAGTTTCTAATTTTGTCACCAAATTGTTTATTTAATTTTTTGCTTCTTTGCTTAAGTCAATATTTATTATAGAACCTAAAATCATTGAAATCTTTGAACCAAAACCATTTGACACGGTAAGTTTCTCTTTGAACCATGAGAAATGTATTTCCGAAGCATATTATCGTGTCAAATGGTCGTGGTTCAAAGATTTCAACGATTTTAGGTTCTATACAAAATATTAACTTAAACAAAGAAGCAAAAAACTAAATAAATAATTTGGTGACAAAATTAGAAACTATATCCTTCATAAACAATGATGGAATGAATAGTTCAGGAGATAATTTTATGGTACAGAAGATATTATGGTACTTCAAACCAATACCTATAATAGGATTGAATATGAAAATATTGTTGAAATATTGGATTGTTGGAGAAAATTATATAAAGATCTAGAGTTAGGTATTGGTGAAAGAAATAGGCTACTAGATCAGATAAGAGGAACTTATCTAGAACATGAAGCCCTTTTACAACACTTTAATTATGATATTAATATGTTAATTAATGATGATGATAGTTAATCATCCTCATTTGAAGAAACATTAGATCAAGACATTTCACCAGAAATAAATAAAGAGAAAAGAAAAGGCAGAAGAGCTAATTGATCCTGAATTATTTGGCACATGGGGAGATGGAGAAAATTTTGACTTCATTCAAACAAATAAAGTTAAAAATGATACTAACACTGAAAGTACTTCCAATCCTACACTTGAGCCAATAATATCTAGAAAAGATAATAATCATAAGTATCCAATAGCTCAAAATGGTACTTATTTAGACTTGTCTCATGTTTCATTTAAGGATCAGCCACAAGCAATTGATGATTGGGCACAATCCTTGTCCATAATTATTATCAAGTATAAAAATAGTTGGTCAAAAGAAAAATTCCTTGATTATATTGTAGCAACTCTCCAGGGAGATGTGGTGCAATGGTTAAGACAGTGGGAAAAATCTGAAATTGGAAAAGTCAAAAAACAGTTTTGTTGGCAAATTGTCTCACACTTGATACAATATTAGCTGAATTTGTAAAAATCATAAAAGAAAATTTATGTGGCTTTGTAGGAGATACTAATTTGCAAGTCGATGCAAATTATATTTTGACAAAATTATAATTATGTGATATTTATTTTTTTGAAGACTATGTTCAAACTTTAAAAAAATATTATTATCTTATTGATCCACCAGCAAATCAACCCTGGCTAGATCAATTTTTTCATAAACTCTCTAATCCACGGAATGAGTTATATATTAAAACATATCCTGATTTTCTCAAAAAAATGGGAAATGAAGAATATAATAATGTTGGTTTTAACATTAATTATGTTCTAAGACTGATAGCATATCGGTGTCTAGAAGCAAAGACGAAAAAACAAATAAAAAATCAAATTTCTAATTCACAATATGATAAAAAATGTTGTGATAAATTTTTAAAAGAAAATTGGAAAATTGGTTGTAATACATTTCCCTAAACGAAAAGGATTTTTCAAAAAACGCAGAAAATATAAATGGAAACCTTGAAAAAATAACAAAACATTTTCAAAAAAGAAAAAGTATATTCGAAAAAAGAAATCAACAAGTGTTTCAAAAAAGAAAACTTGTAAATGTTACATTTGTAACGAAGAAGGTCACTATGCACCCGAATGCCTAAAAAAGGGGAAAATGTGCAAAAAAAATTATCAAAGTTCTTGAAGAACAAGATTTTGAAATAATATATGGCGAAGAAATTTCTGATAAAGAAGAAATCTTACACTACGGGAAAAGTGGTGTATAACAACATTTCTTTTATGGCGTTTTGGGAAACGCCATTATAGATGGATGAAAGACAACGTTTTCAAAACGTTGTCTTAGAGCTCAGTTGAACGACGTCGTACTGGGTGTATATATTGACACCGTCCATACTCCGTCTCTCACTTTCTGTCTCTCATTTTCTCTCCATCTCTTTCGTAGCTCGGTCTGTCTCCCTCTCTCTTTCTCTCTCTTCCAAAGCCCTCGACTGATATTCAGTCGATATTCATCGAACCAGATCAGAGACACACACACTCTCTCTCTCTCTCTCTCTCGCTCGATTGCAGATTTTGGATTGTATATTCGTCGAACTCTGGATCTCTGTTGCTCTGGATCTCTGTTGCTCTTCATCGATCTGTCAAACCAGATCGATCTCTGTTGCTCCTATCTCAGGTACAATTTTCATTCTCTTAATCGGTGTTCGAGTTTGAACCAGTGCCATCTCTGTTGGTCTACTTTCTCACCGTCTCTCTCTCTCTCTCTCTATACCTACACTTTCTCTCTCTAAAACTCTCTCTTCTCGTCTTCCAGAAGCTCAGATCTGAACTCTGACCCGTCGATTACTCGCATTTCAAGCTCCAATGGCGGCGAATAGTCTACTTTGTTTCTGAACTTTAATCGGTACTCTCTCTCTCTCGCTTGCTCTATTTCTTTGGAATTTTACTGCATGTATAACATTTGTGAAGGCAATGTAATTTGGTAATCTGGATTCAGTTGAGCATTGTAGTACAACACTGAAGTTTCTCGAAAACTTTTGGGATTAATCTGTAATTCATAACTTTAAGAAGGTCTAGAATGTGAATTATAATGTATGCTTTTGGTCTACTTGTTTTTGCTTGATCGAATAAGCTGAATTGTGAAATGAAGACAACTTATTGAGTTCTTGGATTTATGATTCAAAACTCCATCTTCAAATCCCTCTCTTCTCTCATTTCTTATCTGTTTATATATATATATATATATATGTATGTATGGTTTGATTTGTGTTCTCATTCTCAGATTGCATCTTATAAAGAGCGGGTTCGGTTTGATCTTGTTCTTTTCCTTGCAATTTCAATCTAGGTCAAGAAAAATTGGCTATGGTAATAACCTTATTGTTCTGATTGATGGAACTTGATTTAGATTTAATTTATTACTGTGGATTTGGGCAGAAATATGAGCCTCATTATGACTACTTTCTTGATGAGTTCAACACTAAAAATGAGGGCCAACGGAATTAGCACATAGATTCCTCCTAGAAAATTTTTTGATTTCTGGGTTATTTTCGAACCTATTACAGTTATGGAGAAGCTGAGGCATTGACTGATGAAATTGAAGGAGATAGTCAGATTTTTGGGGAGGTCTTGAGGATCAAAAAGATTATTGATAATTGTCAAGATGATGTTTGTCTTCATAACTTCTATTGAATCTTTCTCTTTTATGTGAATTTAATTTTCATTTCTGTATTTTGTTGCTTTTGAAAGTTTTTTTTTGTAAGAACTTTGACTGATAAATGGGAGATTAAGCAGAAATTAAGCAGAAATTTACATTCTGATCCCAGAGTGTGCAGAAATTCTCTGTTACATTCTTATTGATAATTGTCAAGATAATGTTTGGCATTCTCTCTCATGAGAACATTACTGAGGAGGGTACAGCTTCCTAAGAGTTTTTGAACATAAATGAGTGTGGTCATTCATGTGTAGATTGGCTTTTAAGCTAGTAATATTTAGTAATTTTTATTATCAACTCAAATGCAAAGGATGTGATGTGAGTCTGGGATCAGAATGCAAAGGATATGCTCTCTGTTGTAGCTAAGAAATTAAGCAGAAATTAATGGCATACTCTATGTTGTTGGTGGAGATGATGGAAGAAATTACTTGAGGTTTTTCAGTTTAATGGGCTTCTTCACATTTAAATTGACATGCAAGGTTTTGCTCTTTGTTTCTACATTTGTGCCACTGTGTTGCAGGTATCAAGCATACAATTACAAGATGACCTTTTGTCAATGTTAGTTTCTGGGCATGAGACCACTGGTTCAGTGTTGACTTGGACAGCATATCTTCTGAGCAGGGTATTACATATAGTACCTTTTATCTTAATGATTTGTGTCTCCCTTTTCTGTTGTTTACCATAGTAGATTCTATGCTTCTTGAGGATTGGCTTGATGTTGATTCAAGGTCTAATAGTAGTGCGTCAAATGACAAAGAGGAAAGTGGTTTTATTTATTTGAACCATTATACTGAAATTCATTTATCTTTGCTTGTGACATTACACATTGGCTTCTTCCTGTTGGTATAAATTATTAACTGTAAACTTATTCTATTTCCTACTTTGACCATGAATTTCTGTGTCAGCCCTTCTTCATGACAATGGTTCAATGCTTAAGGCTTTGTTTGGTTAGAACTAAAAATATACATATGAGAATGTGAAAGAAAATGAAAGTAGAGTCAATGAAAGGAAAAATAACTTTTGAACATGCATTTTGGCTAGTAGAAAGTTTTTTCCAAAAAATTACAAGAAAATAAGATTTTATTATTTAAATTTCAATTGAAAGGGAGTTAAAAGAAGGGCAAATTACCTTTCAGTGGTGACTTTTAAAGGTTATTACAATTTCATGAAAAAGTTTATGATTTTAATTATTAATATTTATAATATTTGTCATGAAGAAGGGCTGACCTGATACACTATGACCAGTAGTTTGTTTGTCATATGAAAGGTAAAAGTGGAAAAATTGTCAACACTTAAAATTTTAGCAATGCTACTCAGTCTAAGTTGGTTCAAGTTACATCGTAATTGAATTTAATTTTTCGAAGTTAGTATTCATCTTGCTAACCTACAGCAGAGCATAGAAGAAGCTTATAAAATTAAAAACTATGGCTATGTGCTTAGAGAATCACATTAGTTCTGAAGTTATAAAACACTATTTTACAACACTATTTATGTGAAGTGTTGTTCACATAAAAAATCAAGCTTTCTTTCCTATGTCCGCAACAACAAATAAAATAATACTTTATGTGTAGGTTTTGTTTATGTTGCCCAAGCTTGTGCATCATGGGGTTATATCTGTGATGGAGTGTAATGGGCTAATGTACTTTTCAATATAATGATATTGATATGTAACATTCTAGAGTGATTAATAAGCAAATGTTGCTGAATAAAGATTTTTTTCTAAGAGATTGTGTCAGAGTCGTCTATAGTTTTAGTTTTCTGGGTGTCAGTAACATGTGCCAAATAACCCTAGCAACCCTTTCTGAGTACCTTTTTTGCCTCCATTGCTGATATAAAACATTGAGGAGTCACACTTGTATCTCCATAAAATTTGAACTCAGGTTCATTAGTATCTGAAATACTACTCTTTTTTTGAAACAATCTATACAAGCATGATATGACGCCAGCCATTGTGTTTTCCATTTTATGTTAAAGAAAAAGGCACAAGGTTGTAGTACTACTACCGCTGCTGCTACCACTTTTACTGCTGTTACTAGTTCGATGGTTGCCATCTGGAGATTTTCTTTTGTGATTTCTTGTTTTCTTATCGAAGTTCTGTTCTTCTGCCAGAAGGAAGTCCAAGTGAGTCTGAAGATGACAACGAGAGGGTTGCAGAGGAAGAAACAGATGATGATGACAATGCATTTTTTGATACTCGTGATGTTCTCTCATCAAGTTCTTTTAAAAGCAGTGGGTCTGATTTGCGAACATCGTCTTTCTCTTCTGATGAAGAGCTTAATGCTTTTGAATCTGAAGATGATGTTGACCCTTCCATTAAATCTGTTGGAAAGAATTTTCCTCATATTAAACGTCGTAAGAGATTGCCTGAGCCTGTTGAGAAAGAGAAGGGAGTAAGTCTCTGGTCAATGATTAAAGATAATATCGGGAAGGACCTGACAAAAGTTTGTCTCCCTATCTACTTTAATGAACCACTCTCTTCACTGCAAAAATGTTTTGAAGATTTGGAATATTCATATCTCATTGACCGGGCATATGAATGGGGGAAAAGGGTAAGTTTGTGGTGAGAACATAAAAACAATTATAACAGTTTTTTTCATTTTTGAAAATAGTTGTATTTTGTTTTCATAATCTCTTTCATTTCACTATATCTCCGTAGCTTGATTAATTTCTATCCAATTTGCTACAAGTTCTGGAATGGTAAAGGAGGAGAGACTGGGAAGGTAGTGGATGGAGTTGAAGATTCAGAGGGGCAATTGAGCAAAAGGAGTGGTGGATTTGTAGAGGTATCTCTTAGTCATTGTGTGGTGGTTAGAGTTGGAGAAGAAGGGGGATAGGGGAGGGAGCATGTGATGCACGTGTGGTGGCAAGTAGGGATGGAGCATGTCGGGAGAAAGGAGGGTATCGGGGATTTTTTTCTAGAAGGGGATTTTTGAATTTTAAAAACGAAATTGATGTTGTGAGCTGTTGTAGTAGTGGGCTGGCCCATAGGGTATGGCCATAGTTTAGGAGAGGTAATGGTAGATGGGTTGACTTGATGGTTTGTCGTACACCTTCGCCTGGAAGGTGGGAGAGGGCCTTACCGAAGACTATGATTAGTTTTAGAGCTAAACAAAACAACACACCAAATTAAAATTTTGTATCTTTGCTCCATTATATCCTTGGTTACATGATCATAGATATTTGCCACTTCTGTTCGTTTTTATTTTACTATCAGCATCTTATACATCACTTTTTTGGTTCCATACATAAAATGTGGACTAGTTTTTTTTTTTAAGTGATATTTATAAAATAAAGTCAATGCCAGTACAAATCACTCATTTAGACAGTTGAGAAATTTGCATACATGGTTCTACATTTTGTTGGCTGCCTGTACATAATTGATAATATTTGGACCATATAGCCTTGAAAATTCAATTGCTGTTAAATGAAATCACCCCCATCGTGAGCTTCCTCTGATGAGTGAAATCATTTCAGTTTCTGTTTGTTAGTTCCTAATCCCCTTGATTGAATTTTTAGGGTAACAGCCTTACGAGGATTTTAAATGTTGCGGCATTTGCTGTATCTGGATATTCTTCTACTGAAGGAAGACATTGCAAGCCATTTAATCCATTGCTTGGGGAGACGTATGAGGCAGACTATCCAGACAAAGGCCTTCGATTTTTCTCAGAAAAGGTTTCACTTTTATACCTGAAGTTAATATGGACTGTTTCTTGTCTATTTTGTATTTTCCTACCATTGCATTTTTTGTTTTTAAAGAGTACAATATCATGTTAGATTTCAATTTGTCCACTATTTATCAACCTGGATTATGACCTTGAAATATATATTATATCTAAAACCTGCATAGTGCAGAGACACTCTTTCTAATAAAGTTAGTCCTCTACGCTAAACGTTCATATATTATATACACAGTACCGTATTACTGAAGTTCCAAATTATATACATGAAATGTGTAATTTTGCTTTGCAAGTTCTGAAATTTATTCCACAACTGTCATCAAGTGCATGCTGTATGGGAAAAGGGGAGGAGGCTCTATACATGTCATTTTGACATCTTGACAAATTGGGAAAATCTACATTCCAAACTCATATTTTTTGTCAAGGTACATTTTTTGAAAGAAAAAACTACATTGATATGCTTTTAAAAATTGAGTCCTATATTTAAGAGGGGAACAAATAAAGACAAGGAAATGTCAAGATAGTTGAAAGCAATTAAATTTATCTACTTTTGCATGTCGAATTTCCAAACTCTTTTTTCTTTCCTGGAGGTATCTAAATCTTATTTTGCCAAGGCACTGATATGATGTCGTTCATATTTACCACAGGGATGGGTGTAACTGTTTTGAGTTTATACTACTTTTGCCCAGGATTATAAGGATGATCAAAGAATACAGGACAGTGGAGGATTAGGTCATTGGTGCCATCAAAGTGGCAAAATCAGTGTAGTAAATGAGATCCTGAACCATTGTGGCTGTAATTAAGGGAAAAAATAGTAAGAAGAGTAGAAGAAAATTAAAGGGTAGCTTGTTCTGGCTATCAGAAAAGACTCCTCAGGGTCCCAAGATTGTTTTTTTTTATTTTTTATTATTATTATTTTTATAAATTTTTTTTTATGCCCTGCAGTTATATTCTTTGTTTTTTTGGTTAGCAATAAATGTCCTGCAAACTGAGATGTTGTGTGTGTTTTTAGCTTTGGCATTGTATCAGAACTTCTTGCTGCTAAGAGTTAAGTAGCTAATGGTGATTTTATTTGCGCCAGGTCAGTCATCACCCAATGACTGTAGCATGCCATTGTGAAGGTGCTGGATGGAAATTTTGGGGTGATAGCAATCTCAAAAGCAAATTTTGGGGTCGCTCAATTCAGTGAGATAGTAGTATAGAAGACAAATTATGTACCTTTTCTTATGAAATTTATGAAACAAAATATGATTGCGTTGAGTTATGATTGGGTTGAGTTTCTTGTTGATGTGTTCAGGAAGGCTGGGTTGATTGTTGACAGAGTTATTGGTTTTCAGGAAGAATTTATCAAGGTTCAATCTCTATCCTATTATGTTTTGTGTTCTCTGGTTGTCCTTTATTTGCAATTATATCTTGTGTTGCAATAGAAGAATGTGATCAACTATCAAGTATGTCAAAATGATCCACACATTGTAGTGTTTTGCTCATTGGTGCAATTGACGGTATGTAATGAAATAACTTTTAACATTGTTATTGTATCTTACCAGCTGATGTTTCAAATCCATGGATTGATGGTATATGCAATTAAATTTTGACATTTATTACTCCCCCCACTAGCGTGACTTTTTTGGTTTATATAATGATAGGAAATGGGGTAGATGCTTTGATTGAAAAATTAATCAGTAATTTACTTGGTCAACTGATCAGTTTATCCTGTTTTTGTTTTCTTTCATTGTTTTAAATTATTGGCACCAAAATCCAGGTTTATGTACATAATTAGATCAGATGCTGGCCAGCCCTTGAGAGAAGAACTTGCTAAGTCACTAGAGAAGATACTTGCATGTGCCTTCCCTGAATTTGTACCAAAATCAGATACTTCAATGGCTCAAGGATCCTTAACTCCACCAGCAGCTTTAGTGGGTGAGGAAGGCTGCCTTGTTTCTCCTCTACCCGAGAGCTCTAATTCAACCTTGACAACCCCTGGTGCAACATCAGATGCATATTTTCAGGGACTTGCTCTTGTTAAAACTTCAGTGTCTTATTGTCTTTGATACATTAGTACTCCTGTGGAAGTCACCTGCAAGATTGGCCCGTTTGCAAAATGAACAGGAGTTGAATTTAGTGCAAGTTTGTTGGCCATCTAGGTACAAGTTAGAAATATTTGCGATATTTTAGTCCTACACTCTTAAATTTGTTACATATTGTCACTTTTATGTCACTTTTGTGCCTGTGATGGATTCACACAGAAATATAACTGAGAATGGAAATAGGTTTGTAATAGGTGAAATTTTCACTTGAAATGATGATTTTGGTGAGATTATATATATATATTTTTTTTGAGAACAGGTGAGATTATATTATGCATGTATATGGCATGTATTGAGGATTGATTTTAAATCTAGCAGTTTGGTTGCATAGAGCAAACATAAAACATGAGATCCCCAAATAGTGAATTCATTTTCCACCACCAGCAGGGAACCCACCAACCCCCCCCCCCCCCCCCAAAAAAAAAAAAAAAAAAAAAAAAAAAAGTGGCGTTTTCTGAAAAAACGCCACAAAATGACGTCATTGTGACGTCACACATTTAATTCGTGTAGGGTGGAAAAAAATAAAAAACAGTGGCGTTTTTTGAAAAAACGCCACTAAATGATGTCATTCCACGTCACACGTTAATTGGGGGACGGAAGATGAGACGGTCGTTAAAGATTTTGCGGCGCTTTAAGAAACGCCGTATAATGTTTTTAGCGACGTTTTTTAAACGTTGGGTAGCTATTGCGGCGGCCGTATCAGCGGCGAAAAGTTTACACGTCGCTATAAGATATTACGGCGTTTTTCAGGTTTTTCGCGGCGTTTTTAAAACGCCGCTAAAAAACGAATTTCCTGTAGTGTTATACGAAATTTCTAGTGATAAAGAAAGTTCAGATGAAGAACTAATCTTTATGATGACTAATATTAATAGTTAAGAAATATCTCAAGAAGCAGATAGTATATCTCCAAAAAAATTAGAAGCCATTCGACTTGGAGATATAATCGGAGAAGGAAAAACTTTTACCGACAAAGAATAAACTTTTACCGACAAAGAATATGTAAAATTTGAAAAAATGCAAGAAGTTGTTGTACCAAAAATTCATAAACTTTCAAAATTCAACTTATTTTTAGCAAGATTGTTTGAACAATATATTGGCAACACTCAAACAAAATGGTCAGAAGAAGGAAATATTGATATTCCTTTTTTTGAAAAGAAAAAGGTTGCAAGATGGAAAAAGAAATATCCTGAAATTCAATATATTCATATTGGATTAATCCAAGTAACCATAATAGCCTTATTTCACCAAGGGATAGATACTCCTATTTTGGCAGTAATTTTTAATAAAAGATTTTCCGATCCAATGAAAGTAATCATTGGAGGAATTCAATCTAATTTGGCTAATGAAGTAGTTTGGTTTAATGTTAGACCAAATTTCTTTTTTTTTTTCATAAATGATCCTAATCTTGAAGACACAGTCAGAATAAGAATTAAAACACAAGGATTAAGAATGAAATCGAATTCCCATGATTTGGCTATTCGTTGGAAAATAATTCGCGAATTGACCAAATTTCCTAAAACAAAAACAAGATTGTGAAAAATTCTAAAAACATGGAATTATTTTCTCTCCAAAAAAGATTGAACTAGAAAAAGAATCAATTGAATTTTTGGGAATAATTTTAGACCAGAAAGTTTAAAATTACAAGAACATATTTTGTCCAAAGTACGAGAATTTCCTGATACTCTTGAAAATATAACACAATTACAGAGTTTATTAGGTATTTTAAATTATGGATGAAATTTTATAAAAAAATATTTCAAAAATAGAAATTCCTTGGTTAACCAAATTAAGGAAAAATGTTATTTTTGAATGGACAGCAGAAGATGTTGCTTTAATTAAACAAATTAAAGAAAATGTTAAAATTCTACCAGATGTTTATCTTCCTAAGACTGGTGATGAATTAATTTTAGAAACAGATGCCTTAGAGGTATGCTGGGGATGTGTTTTTAAAGCAATACAAAGTAACTTATGGCATGATAAAGAGATACCTTTATCAGAAAATGAGATTAGATTAAGAAAAAATCCAATACTCATAAAATTACAAAAAGAAGAATTAATTTGTGGATATAATTCTATAACATTTAAACCAAATAAACAAAAATATATTATTCTTGAAAAAGAATTACTTGCAATAAAACTGGCAATAAAAAATTTTCATATTTATTTAGTGTCACGCCCCAAAATTTAGACAATTAAATATTAAATTATGACTAAACCCCAATCAAAATATTCCATCATCCAAATCTTAGAGGTGAAACAAAATCTAAACGTTTTCGTCTCCATAAGGTTTAGTAAATTTCCTTGCTCAAAAGACAACAAGGGATTTAAAAAAAAAAAAAAAAACTAACAAAACGCCAATCAAACCATCCACCATAATTTCATAACTATCAAATACCTCCAATATTAAAGTATCAACAACTAGTCAAAACAACTTAAATAATGTAAAGTTGGAAAATAACATACAATGCCAAACTATCATAATACTATGGTCATAAAAAAATAATAAATATATAAACTAATATCAACCCTAAGCACAAGAAAACAAAATAAGTCCAAATGACATGTCCAACAACTATAGTTATTCCACGTCACCACCGTAGCCCCAACTAATCCTATAAAGGAAGCTTGGCTGTGCTCAAACAGAATGCTCCCGAGTTGCCAAGAGACAAAACGGGTCAGTATACAGGTATGCTGGTATGAGTACAAGATTTAACACCAACGTGTCCACTAGATACAAACAAAAATTTATTTAATTCTTATTACGAGACAAGACAAGTAGTTCTATCCACACCAAGACGAATGGGTAGTTTCCTGAGATACGGTGGCATTTAGTTTCTTACCCGTACACAACGAAATATAAATTAAGTATAAAATAAATAAAATAAAAATATGGTGGGTCAGCCCTGCATAAAAAGTTAGTAAGACCCACCATTCTGCAAAAAATAAAGTTAGTATAATTTAATCCTAAGTAACTTACTGAATAAGTATAAAAATGCACCATTTCATGCTTAAATAATTCGAATTGACCAAAACTTAAAGAACAAAAGTTGTACAAAATGAAATTTTCTAAAAGCCAATGCGAAGGAATTTAGTAGAAACTAAACAGCTTGAGAGAAAAACTTGATAGAAGAACCTAGATGAAATTCAACCAAAAAATCTAAAGCTGAAAACGAACAAAAATTGTCCTGAGATGATTTTTTCGAGAAAAGTTCAAAACACGAAAAGTGTTCAAAATAATTTTTTACTTCAGTTTATATGAAACCACTAAAAATGAGCTTGTTTCGTGGGTTAAAATAACATCTAAAATTTACAATACTAAAATAAATAAAAACTATTGAAACAAAGATCATTCGATTACAAGTTCTAATTGATCTTTGTAGTAAAAAGTTAAAACACAAAAGTTGTTTAGAATCACGTATACATGCCTCTGCTCAAATTTCACAATTTATCGATGTCGTTTACAATTTTTCAAGATGTACAAATCAATACAATTCACACTATAATAATAAACTTATGTAACATGCCCGCGGGGGACCTCGGCTACAGTTCGGACTCTCCTTTTTTGTGTTGCGGTTCTAAATCTGAACCAAAGAGTCCAACTCTGGCAAATCGTTTTGAAGAAAAATAGATTTTTGAAAAGTAGTGCCAAACATGGACTGCTTTGCCAGATTACAGAGTCGCCACCTAAATATTTTTTATGGGGGAATTTAGGAAACCCTGACTCGGTGCCGAAGGCCACGTGTCCGTCATCACCAAATGTCTTGGCTCGGGAGCTTGGGTACGATCGGGGAAGGTCAGCTATGAGCACCCCCTTTCGCCCGGTCCGAAGACCGGCCTCTACTAACCGTGATATCCGATTTTGAAAACAATACATGCTCTTATCCCAATTATTAGCCTAGAATTACTATGTTATGCACACAGCAAACAAGTATAGACTAGATTGCCTAATTCGGAAATAATCATTGCATATCCGTTTGTTTTGAAAGCGTTTCGGGTTTTGCTACTCGCAAGTAGGCTAAAATACGGATTTCAATGAGTTTTCCAACTCAAGCAACCCAACCTCCACCCACAGGCATTCAAACAGTTTATCTCACATAAGCACTTAGCCACATGGTAAGCATACTGTCATGGCAACATTCACACGCATGTGGTATGCTAAAGCGTAAATACTTACATCGTACTCCGTGCCAAAACAGTAAACTAGTTAGCAAACATGCATGACCTAATTCATGTTAAATGGCTAATGCAACACATACAGCATGTAATTAGGATAGGCTCGGCTAACCCTAAAAATGGCATGTGAAGTGCACTTTATTTGATGCACGTATTCAATTTGGAATTGAAAGTACGATGCAGTTTGTATGATGTACCGAGCCCGATGCATGTAAACAAATGCATGGATGCACGCATGCATTGCATAAGGTATGCTAAAACAGACGTGCCCTAATCTACCATCATAAGCAGGTAAATAAAAGGGAGAAAGAAGTGGAGGTTGGAAGACATACAAACCACTCACCCGCACTTATTACAAATTTGCCCTCGCTCGGAGGGACCAAAAATAATAATACAAATTAATTAACTACGCAAGCTAATTAAATATTACAAATTAATTAAATTAACAAATTAATTAATCTAGGAAAAACAATAAACGCCTCGGGAGGAGAGCCAAACGCAGCACGTGCTCGGGTCCTGCTCGGAATCGCATTGCCATACTTAGACTGCCTCTGTTCTCCCTGATTTGCTCCTCAGAAGACTGCCACAGTCTTAGGAATACTTCCTTAGGTACTGGAGATCACTACCAGCTGCACAAAACTTCCACCGGCAATGGATTGAGCTCATCGGCACTAAATTGATCCATCGGCTGCAAATTGACTGCCGGTCGGCACTAAAAACTGCCGGCCGGCACTGAATGCCTGCAGGACCTGCAACTCACAGCAGCAGAGGGCAAATACTGGCATGGCAATGCAATTCAAAGCATGTATGCACTAAACACACTCCTTATCATACTAGTGACTCAAAGGAAGATATGCCTCGATTCTCGGACCACCAATCACGCATTTCCATGCATGATGGCCCAAAGAACCAAGAATGCAACTTTGATTTCAAATGCATGCAATCCATAGAATCAAATAAGGGTGCCAAACCTCCATCAAACTTCACTTCAAGAGGCCTAGCATGTATGCCAATGCAATGCAACCCTGAGCATGTTATCTATATGCAATATGGACAGTGCAAGGCACTTATGCAAACACACAAAGCAAGCATACAAGGCAAGCATGCAAACCAAGTAAAAGGGGAACCTAATCATGAATTGGGCAGCCCCTAATAGGCCCAAAATCAGTGGCTAAAGTGCCCAAAAATGAAGGCTAAAATACACACACATGCATGCAATTATGGTCCAACACTTAGGCACAAACATGGCAACTCTCAAGCACACTTAAGGAGACCAAACATAGGCAATGAGCATGCATTGTAAGCTCTGAAAATCATGCTAAACATGGTGCCAAACCAACTTAAGATAGACCAAACAAAGCATGCAAACGGCCTAAGTACTTGAGGCGAGCCATGGAGGCTTAAGCCAAGGCCAAACCCACCAAGCCTCACAAGGCAAAGGGGACTCAAAACAGGTCAAAGGCAGACCTAAGCAAGGCTAGAGGCGCACCTAGATGGCACCTAAGAGGCTCAATCATGAGGCATGCAAAATGACCAAAACATGGAGCATACAACTCATGTTTTTAAAGCATTAAAGAGGCAACTAAGGTAAGCATACAAGCACACCAGAGGGACTGAAATGACATGCTAGATGGTTCCAAACCATTAAAAAGATGCAAACAAAGGCATGCTACACACTCGTACTCTTAAGGCCAACAAGCCAAATACAAGGGAGCCATGTAATGGAAGCTATGTCGACCAAGACAAGTATGGACAGACCTCATACATGGCAAAATAAGCATACAAGCTTCATGAATCTAAGCCTAAAACATGCTAGAAACAAAGGCTAGCAACCTAGGCATATTAAGGGACCAAAGAGGCATTACAAAGCAACTATGCAAAACATGCAAGGAGTGCTAAAACCAACACACAACATGATTATATTATGGCATAATAAACATAAAATGCAGCCAAGACATGCTCTTCAAACATTCAAAACTATGCTCCTTTAAGAGACCAAAACTTGCCCTTTTCAAGGACATCAAGGAGAGGGGGTGGCCCCCTCCTTCTTAGGACTTTAAGGCATCATCTACACCACTGAAATCCCTCAAGATTTCAGTGGTGAAGAGACCCAAGCACCAAAATCCCGGAGCTCAACAAAATAGCACCAAAATGAGGCTTTCAAGGCCTAAGAGGGGTCAAACTTCCCCAAAGCACAAAGTACCCTTAATAAACTATCAAGAGGGCTAAAAAATAGAACTTTTATGTGTTGATCACCAAGCACAAAAACAGTTCTAAGCTACGTAAAAATGGAGTGCAAAAATGGGGAATAAAGACTAGTTCTTACCCTTGTTGACCACCTTCACAAATGTTGATGTTGTTGCCTCCTTGAGCTTCAATCTAGCCAAAAATAGCAAGAACAAGCCCTTGGAACCTCAGTAGCCAAAGGAAGGTGAAGCACTAGGTGCTTGTGTGCATAGTAAGACAAAAACACACACACTAAGCTTAAGGGAGAGAGAGAGAGAGAGATAGGATAGATACACAAACCCTAACCTAAAACCAGAGCTCTCTCTGAGT